>PVIA01004198.1:64899-145479 GCA_004024845.1 Tonatia bakeri
TAGGACATTTCCTCTAAGGCCTTCCGAACCGCGAAGACGGGAACGGCGGCAGCCTTCCCGATTTGGGGTGAGGGCAGAAGACTGTGCCAGGTTTGGGCGGGGGGCGGGGGGGACGAGGAGGGGGCGTCCCGGGAGCTCTGTTGAGGGCGAACCCCGGGTTTAGCTCCGTTTCTGTCCTTGCTGAGGGGACGAGATGGAGAGGCCGGGGGAGAAGAAGCGAGAAGAAACAATGGCGAGGGGCGAAGGGGACGACGGGCCGGGGAGGCCGGCTTACCTCAGAGCCCGAGGACACCGCGGCCCTCGGCGCCGCTGTGGACTCAGGTGCTCCGGGAGCGCAGGTCTTCGAGGGTGGCGAGGCAGGAAGGCTCGGGTGCCGGTGAGGTCCGGCAGTTCTCCCGATGTCGCCTGCCACCAAGCCTGAGGCTGCCAGCTCATTCCACAGCCCAGGGCCGCCTTGCAGGGCCGGAGGGAGAGGGCGCGGCGCCGCCGTTCTCGGTCCAGGTCCGGCCTGCAGCGCTCCGGCCCCGGGTTGTGGTTCTGGGAACGCACCCCGGGTCGGCCGGTCGGCGGGCTGCGCCTAGCCCCGTCTGCGCCGGCCTGGGGCCGACTCGCAGCTGCCGGCGCGCTGACAGGCGCGGACAGTGCGTGTCCCTTTAAGGGGCCGGGCCTGAGCTGCCGAGGGGCGGGCGAGGAGCGCGTCGCTCCCCGAAGAGTGTGGGGGAGAGAGCAGCGGGCGGGAGGGCGCTGGAGGGAGGGAGCCTAGGAGCGACGCGGGCGCCCCTGCCGCCGCCGCCGCCGCCGCCGCCGCGGTCGGACCAGCGGCCTCCTCCCCACCCCTCCCCTCCCTCGCGTCGCTTTGCCGCGGGGAGGGGGCTCGCATCGCCGCCTCCAGCCGCTCCAGATGAAGCAGCTGCCGCCACAGCCGTCTCCGAAGATGGGGGATTTCTACGACCCTGAGCACCCGACCCCTGAGTAAGTATCAGCTCCGCGGCCTCCCGCCGCCGACGGCCGCCTCAGCCCGAGCCCGGGGTGGCGCGTCCTGACGGGCGGCGGCGCGGGCCGGCGCGGGCCGGCGCGAGGAGTAACGGGCCTGCGGTGGACTCGCGCGGGCGGCATGGGGAGCAGGCCCCCACCGCCGCCTCGCCCGGGCCGCCGCGGGTCGGCGGCTGGGCCCGGCGTTGGCGCCGCTCCTCGCGTCGCAGCGACGGTTGGGCCGGGTCGGTGGGGGATGGGCGGCCGCGGCCGCCGCGTCCACTCGGACCCGGCCGGCCCGAGGCTCCGAGGCCTCCGAGGCCCCCCACGGCCGGCCGAGGCCGCGCTGCAGGCCCAGGGGCCGAGGCGGAGGAGCTGCCGGTGTCCGACTCGGCGAGACGGTCCTGGCGAGGGTAGGCCGCGAATCCCCGAGCTCGGGTGGAAGCCCGACCCGTCACCCGGCCTCCTGGCCACGGCGCCGCGGACCGGAAGGGCCTAGCGCGCGTCGCTGCGACCGGGGCAGCGGAGGGGCCCGCGCTGCACTTTCGGGTTTGATTTTTGTTTTTTTTTTTCTCCTGGAACTGGATCCTGGCCTGGGAGTGCTTCCGGCTACAGATTCTGCACCTTTGGCACTTCGGTTTTGTAATGGTGGCGAGGTTGGTGCAGCCCCGGCGTTGAGGTGACACCGGGGTTGCTTTTCCGCCCGAAAGTGAAAGCCTTCAGAGGGGACACACATTCTCTTCCAGATTAAGAGAGCCGCACACTTTGGAAAGGACACTCTGCTTCCTTGGTAACAGCAGCCTCTCACCCTAAAAGGATGACTTCCCGCTCCTTGTGAAGGAAGACTTGCTTAAAAACCGGGAGTCGTGTGAGGAGCCCCTAAAGAGACAGTATGCTAAAAAACCGAAATGCAGGTTTGCCCAACAGTGTTTTTTTTTTTTTTTTCCCATCCTAGGACATTTTTACGTTTTGTTAAGGGCGACGTCTGCTCCTGTACGCGATACCTCGGGGAGCTTCCGCTCCGCTCGCTGCCTGGATTCACTTCTTTATCTGCGGACTCGCAGGACTGTGGTTCTGCGGAGCTCTTGCTCAACTCCACTCGCTGGTGCTGGTGGGAGTCTAGACCTGCCGTAGCGCTGATAGGGAGCTCAGATGAAACTGTCACTGTGGTGACCAGAAGGCCGCCAGTAGGTTTCCTCTCTGGACCCATTTCACGTTAGTTCTCCGGTGGCCCTCGCTTTTGAACCCTGTGCCAAATCCTTTCACCTGGGCCTGGAAATGTCTGGATCTTAGTGGTTCTGCACTTGATCGTAGCCCCAAGGCGGAAGAGCGATGGATCTTGGTAGTTCTTAGTTTGAAGAGCAAAACACAAGGATTCTGTTGGGGTGTCCGTGGTTATCGCTGCACAAAGAGAAATACTATTCTGCCTTCCTAAAACAAAACTCAACCCTTAACTCGCAATAAGTTTTGTCAACATGGCATTTTCCTTTCATGGGTTCTTGCTTATAGGTTAATGGTAGCTTAATTAGGTTGCTTTGATTTACTGTACCGTCATTGGTCAAATTACAAAGCTGATGTTATAGGCTTTTAGTTTGGGGCTTAGAAAACCTAAAAGAAAAAAAAACTGTCATGGTCCAATAAACTCTTACTGAGCACTTGTCCTTTACAGAATAACAGGGTAGACCCTGAATGGGCTAAGTGCCTGCTTTCAGTTCCTTTCCAGGTGGCTTGGCAGAGTCCAGAAGCTTTAAGGATCACATCCTTAACATATCTTTGGGGAAAACATTAATTTTCATACTCTGTGGGAAAATGGACTCAAGTGCACCTTGATAGACCAGAGTGGGGAGGACTCGAGAATGTTTTACTGTGTGTGTGTGCGTGCGTGTGTGCAGTGACCTGTCTGGACTGTTTAAAGAATTACAGAATGTTTTCTGTCATTATACTGTGAGAGCTGGAAGGGATCTTGGTAGACATCCTGAGCTTGATCACCTGTTCTACAGATGCAGAAACTGAAGCCTAGAAAAGTGAAATGACAGCAAACTCTGTGAGGTGGTATGTATAAGATAGTTAGCGTCTGTACCATAGGGGAGAGAAAAAGCAGTACAGTGTAGGGTTAAAGATACAGGATTACAGAGTCAGACCTGAATTTGAACACTAGTTGAACCTTGGACGAGTGACTTCATCTGTCTAAGCCTGGATTTCTCATTTTTGAAATAGGTATATAAGCAGCCTCATAGGGCTATTGGGAGGATTGAATGAGCAAAATGTGTGAAAAGCACTTGGCACAGAGTGTGGCATATGTAATTGCTTCTAGCTGGGGTACTCAAGGGAAACTTAAGAGTTAGGATTTTAAGTCAAGCATGAAAGAATTAGGTGGACTTGAGAGGGGGTGACATGGCGGCAGGAAAGAATGACCAAGTGTCCTTTTTAGATTAGTTTGACAATGATTCTTACATGAAAGAAATTGAGGCACAAAACAGGTAAATTCAGTTTGAAGTAATAGTTGGAACCTGGTGTTATGTTTTTGTCTTGCACCCACTCTTTAATTGGGTACAGCTGTAAGACCTGGCTTTTTTCTGTGGCATATAGGATTGTGTTTCAGGTGAAAATGGCTGTAATCACCTTAGTATCTGTGCTTTAAGTGCCTGCTGTTGGGTAGGCCCAGGGCCAGGTGTTGAGGACACTGCACATTAGGGCCAGAGTCTTTAAGGAACTCTTCTAGTGACAGGCAAGTACTTTGCAGTGATAAAAGTACTGTTCTTTGAACATGTGTACGTCTATTTTGTGCCAAACTTAGGCACACTAAGGGTTATAGAAAACAAACTTGATTTTTTACTTGCTAGGCATCCACTAGTGTGGTAAACAATAAATAATATAGGTGTTCAAGAATGGAGCAGTGCAGGGGGCTCCAAAGTTTCTGGGGAAGATGTTGCAATCTAAAATGAGCTGTGCTGGGGCCCTGGCCGAGTGGTTTGGTTGGAGCATTGTCCTGTTCACCAAAAGGTGGGTTCCATTCCCAATCTGGGCACATACCTAGGTTGTGGGTTCGATCCCCAGTTGGGGCGTACATGGGAGGCAATGCATTGATGTTTCTCTCTCTTGCCCTCCGCCCTTCGTTCCTCTAAAATCAATGAACATATCTTCGGGCGAGGATAAAAAAAACAACAACTATAAAATGAGGTGGACTGGGTGAGCCTTTTTGAGAGTGCTATACAGGCAGAGACTTAAAGGGGAGGGAGTTAGTCATGTTAATACATGGTGGGAAAGCATTCCAAGAAGAGGGAATAAATATTTATTTGGCACTGAGGCAGACCTAGTGAGTTCTGGTCCAGTATGACTAGAATGGAAGTAACAAAAAAATGTAATAGTAAATTGGGTTGGGGTGGGTGCAGATTTCACAGGTCTCTGTGGAGCTGTTAGTATAAGGACTTCTCAGAGCTTTCAACAGAGAAGTGACATGATTCGCTTTCACCTTCAGAAGGATCACTCAATTTGCAAGGGGGGATAATAGTAGATGCAGGAAGACTTGTAAGGAAGCTGGTAACCTAGGAGGGAGATGCTGGTGGCTTGTACAGAGGTGTTAGGTAACAGGAAACGGTGAGAAATGGTCAAATTCTGGGTATACTTTGAAGATCAAACCAATATGACTTGTTGATACATCAGATGCATGTGAGAGAGGGGCCAGGGATGATTCCAAGGTTTTTGGTCTGAGCAGTTAGAAAGATTGAGTTGCTGTCAACAAGCATAGGGAGGACTGTAAAGAAGAGCAAATTTGGAGAGTAGATTAGGAGTTCGCTTTTTGGCATGATGAGTTTGAGGTGCCTGTTAGGTATTTGGGTTATTGATAACCAATAAGTCTGGAATTTCAAGTCTGTTCCAAGTCTGGAATTTAGGGGAAAGGTCTGGACGAGAGAAAAATTTTGTAGTTGTCAACTTAGGTAGTATTTAGAACCTCGAGATTGGATGAGATCATCCAGGGAGCCAGCGTAGAAAGAGAAAAGGACCCAGGATGGGTCCCTGTAGACTGCAGTGTTGAGAGGATTGTTACAGTGTGCAGTGTAGGAGTCTTACTGTGGATGACATCCATAAATTTAGGGGAAATTACCTCTTCACTAACCTAAGTAGTAGTTAGCATTTCTTTTAATTACTAATGTAAATAGCAAACTACAGTACTATTAACACTACCTGTGTTTTTATTACTAGTACAAATCACAGATGTTTTTATAATACATTGTGATTATTGTAGATATCTCAAAATGTTATTTTATGTTCATCATTACATTGAAATTACAGTAGATATGAGATCCACCACTAGATTGTTAAGGGGCATATTGCTATTTTCACACATTTGGGTTTTTTATCCCCAATGTAACTGGTCTCTTTTAATCATATATATTTTATTTTATATATTAAAAATATATTAAGCTGAGATGGCATCCACAAGCTTCATCAGACTGCCAGAATGGCCTAAGTTCCCCCAAAAAAGGTAAACCTCTATACTCTGGAGCCAAAACTCCTGGTTTGGAATCTTATCTCTTTTACTTAATAGCAGTATTAACCTGGGCAAGTTTTGTTATGACTCTATGCTTGGTGCCCTTATTTATAAAGTAGGGATCATAATAGCATTTTCTGTAAAGGGTTTTATGAGAATTTGAAAATTAGGATTAATAATGAATGGAAAGATGCAGTGAGAAAGAACAGTACTTTACAAAGTACCGTGATATGAAAAGCATGGTGAATTTGGCAATACTAAAGTTTACTAACTGGGAAAAATATTTCAGTATTTTTATTTATTTATTTTTTTAAGATTTTATTTATTTTTGCCCTGGCTGGCATAGCTCAGTGGATTGAGCGCGGGCTGTGAACTAAAGCATCTCAGGTTCGATTCCCAGTCGGGGCGCATGCCTGGGTTGCGGGCCATAGCCCCTAGCAGCCGCACATGGATGTTTCTCTCTCTCTCTCTTTCTCTCTCCCTTCCCTCTCTAAAAAATGAATGAATAAAATCTTTTAAAAAATATTATACTTAAAAAAAAGATTTTATTTATTTTTAGAGAAGTGGGAGAGAGGGAGAGAAACATCAGTGTGTGGTTGCTTTTCCCACGCCCCCAACTGGGGACCCCGCCCGCAACCCAGGCATGTGCTCAGACTGGGAATCAAACCGCCTACCCTTTGGTTCGAAGGCCAGCACTCAGTCCACTGAGCCACATCAGCCAGGGCCCAGCATCTTTAAATAAAATATAAAGCTGTGAGGATAAACTCTCAAAATTCTCATAAGACATCTTAGCCACACTGGAGATAGAGATGCCATAGGAAGCCAACTAAGAGAAAGTCTCATAATGTAATTATCATATTCCACATATCGTTTAGACATTTAGTAGCTTTGCATTCAGTACATGAATTAAAATTTTTGTTATTTTATAAGAGAGGAATAGTTTTGCAGTGATTGAGGTATGGTTCTATAGGCAGAGTACCCTCTTCCGGCTACTAAGGTATATGGGAGGTCAAAATACTACTTGAAGTGTTTTCTGGTAAGTACAGAAAGCCTTATGAGCTCTCCTAATACTTAGGAGAGTATACTTCTCCAGCATTCATGTCCCTGTTTGCTCTTGCCTTTTCTAGATTTTAGGCCAGCCATTCTGTTGATACATTATGTCTTTAGCAAGGTATCAAACAACTGTTGATACAGTTGTGTTTTCCTAGGAAATGCTCAAATGACTCAGACACTTTGTACATACAAGATTATCAATCATACTTTCCTAATTTCTTTAGTGGAATTTTGGTATTCCCAAATCTTTTCTGCCACTTTACATTGTAGTGACTAATTGACTTAATCTATTTCCCTTTTAAAAGTGGAAATTTATTATGAGTTACTCTTTAACAGATATTATGATAATTTTTCTTGGTCCTGATATTCAGTGTTCTATGGACATTGTCAGTTTTTGCAGAGAAGCCAGAATAGTCATATTCTGGATGGTAAAATATACTAATCTGGGTTACAGAATGAAAAGTTGCCTAGTTTATTATTTCTGTCAATTCTTTCAGAGTACTATTGAGTACCTTATTTTGTAATACATTAAGGGCAATTATTATTGAGACACTGAGAGACCATTTATATTGGGAATTGAACCATTTATACCTAAAGTCACTGAAAATCAGGTTTAGAATCCTTTTTCTTTCTGAGAGCCACTCCTGGGCGGGGAATCCTTACACTTTTATTTTGAAAAAATTTCAAACTTGTAGGAAAGTTGCAAGAATGGTATAATGAACTCATTTGCATATACTTTCTGTGTAGATTTATGAGTAATTAAAATTGTGCCATATTTGCTTTATCTTTCTATATAGAAACATATATATGTGTTTCTTTTCTGTTAAAGCATTTGAGAGTAAGTTGTAAGCATTATGATCCTTCACCCCTGAATATTTCATAGGATTACCTAAGAACAATCATTCTTTTAGGTAACTAATACACAGCAATCAAATTCAAGCAATTTAACACAACAATACTGTTACTTTACAAACAGTTCATATTTAAATTTTGCCAGTTGTTCTAGTAGTGCCGTCTTTTTCAGTCTAGGGTTATACATTTCATTTAATTGTCATGACTTAGTCTTCTTTTCTTCTTTAATATCTGAGGACAAAGCTTTAAATTCAATCTTTGGAGGTAGTTTACTAAGATGATCTCTTTGTACTAACGGTTAATGTGGTATTTTAGAAACCATAAGTGTCTGGTAGTATGTTTAAAATGGTTTCTTTTTTAAATGACTGGAACAATAAATGCTTGTTGCAAAAGGATAAGATAATATAGATGTTTATAGAGGAAAAAGTGAAAGTCTGCCCTTAACATCTCTTCCCTGCTCCACCTTTCCATTGCTTTTGTTTGATTTTTGTTTTTACATAGAGGTGGTCATACCACCACACATAACCCCTTTTTCTGCATATTGTATCATATGTGTGTGTGCATTTACATAAAAGATGTGCTCATTTGTTTTTAAACAGGCAATGTTCTATACTATGGATATACTATAGTGTTTTATTTTCTTAAGGTATCTGAGTATCATGTTAAGCAGTTTAAAAAGGGCCTAATGACGTGTTGTACTACGTGGATTGTGTCTCCTTTCAAATGTTTCCCCACGGGGTGAGTATATTTGGTATTTATGATAGTATTTTATCATTTTATTTAGAGTTTAACTCCTATGCCTTTTTTCTTTTTTAAAAAATTATTTTACTGTCCATGCTTACCTGATGCTGATGGGTTAAAGAGCTTTATTCCTGCTCTACTTTGGTTAGTTGTTTGGTTATTTTAAAAGCAAAACTTAAGGCATTTAAGTATAGTCTCTTGAAAATAGTTGGTTTGAAGCTGGCCAACTGAAAATTCAATAGGCTTGTTTTTCACAATGGGATTGTAGTTGGACGTCTACTTTCATGGGTTCAAAGGAGAGGCAATTACCTTGTGTAATTTTGGTTATCATTTGATAATAAAATGCTGTATTTGGGTCCTTTAGTTTTGGAATTCATGTATAACATACTTTTGTTTAACTTGGTAGCCTTTAAAAAAAAAATCAAGCTGACATTTACTTTATCGTCTTTTCCAACTGAGCAGATAACATATTGCTCATAGATGAAGGTTTAAAATTGGTCTGAATTACTGTAGATGCTTTTTATTTTAGAATGCTTTTTCTGTCAGATTCTAACATCTCACAAGTGAAGATGTCCTTGGAGGGTGGTGTGTGGGTGTTGGTAGGAAGGAGTTTGATCATGCTGGCAGGCTGCTGGGAGGTCTGTTTACTGGGAGCCTGCTGTGGGCTTGCAAGAACCTGAAGCAAGTCTGGTTTCTGCCTATAGCTCTTCCTGCTGCCCACTTCCTGCCAAGTGCAGTTAGAGCCTCCCTTTGGGGAGGTTGTATAGTAATCACCAGTATTTGCTTCATGACTAGCTCTTTGGAGACCCATGGATAAACTTGTATTTTGAGTTTTTAGTCTGATATTTGGCCTCTTGCAGAATTGATTAATTACATGCTCTCTACTTAGTTGGCAGATGATGCATGCCAGGTTTAAAATTTTTGAATTTTGTGATAATGTAAAGTAGAGCTAATATTTTTTTTAAAGATTTTACTTATTTATTTTTAGAGAGGGGAGGGAGAGAGAGAGAGAGAGAGAAACATGAATGTGCGGTTGCTGGGGGCCGTGGCCTGCAACCCAGGCATGTGCCCTGACTGCGAATCGAACCTGTGATGCTTTGGTTCACAGCCCGAGCTCAATCCACTGAGCTACTCCAGCCAGGGCGAGCTAATATTTTTTCATAAATTATATAGATGGCTGCAAAAACCCTTTGTATCAAAATCCATTTATTCTGATCTTGAGCCACACGCAAAGACTTTCTAAAATTGCCTGATTAAAAAATATAACTCTGTCTTGGTGGATTGTTGCTCAGTGCAGATGGTGTGCTGGCCTGTGAACCAAAGGGTCGCTGGTTCGATCCCCACTCAGGGCACATGCCTGGGTTGTGGACTGGGTCCCCTATGGGGGTGTGAGAGAGACAACCACACAGCGATATTTCTCTTCCTCTTTTTCTCCTTCCCTTTCCTTCTTTCTAAAAATAAATAAAATAAAATCTTTAGAGAATATACAACTTTTCCATTAATTTATCAGTTGTAGACCAGAGTGTCTATATCAACTGTATAATGTAAGCTACATATTTTATGGTACTACTTCTGTGGTGAAAATAATGATAGTTACTAAGAATCAAGTCAACTGCAACGTTTACTAAGCATGCACTACTATATACTCAGCTTCTAACTACTGGGCCTCCATTTGAAAGGATAGTAAGTCTACAGCATGTTCATCATAGTCTTTGGATTTTTTAGTACATGGGACTACAAAATTTCTTAGGTACTAGCAACAGAATCGCACAAGTCTAAACTGTGCAAAGGAATGGATGAATGTTTAGACTCCAATAAAGTGTTAGCTTTTCTTTATGCTTTGTATAACTAACTACCTAAAGTATCTGAAAAATTGGAGAATTATTACAATGCACATGCATATATACACATCTTGTTGATTGATTGATTTTAGACTGAGAGAGGGAGTGAGAGAGAAAGAAACATTGACTTGTTTCACTCTTTCATTAATTCATTGGTTGATTTTTGTATGTGCCCTGACTGGGAATTGAACCTGTAATCTTGTTGTTTTGGATCAACACTCGAACCAACTGAGCTATCTGGCCAGGGCTGTAAACACATTTTTTGAAGTTTTTATATGGAAAAGAGTAGTATAAGCAATGACTACGTTTCACAAAAGCATGTAAATAACAAATTTTGCAGCTAGCATATGCTAAACTGAAAAATATATCCTATCACAGCCAGGTCCCAATCATGTCCCAATTTCATATTCTCTGACACTATTATTATCTTCTCTAATAATGAAGAAAAGCAGTCAAGGAAAAATGAACACCATGTATTGGGTCGGCTGAAAAGTACACTTGTTTTTTGCTGTAAGATGGCTTGTAGCAACACTTAGTTGTCTTTAACTTCATTCAAAACAATTTTTGTGACAGCTCTCATATCATTGTACATTAAAAAAAAACAAAATTGGTGAATTTTTGTGTAGCCATTTTAATACTGAAGATGGAAGAAAATATGCAACATTTTCAGCATATTATGCTTTATTATTTCAAGAAAGGTAAAAATGCTGCCCTAGCTGGTGTGGCTCAGTGGATTGAGTGCTGGCCTGTGAACTGAAAGGTCAGTTCGATTCCCAGTCAGGGCACATGCCTGGGTTATGGTCGGGTTCCCAGTTGGGGGGCAAGCAAGAGGCAACCAGTCGCTGTAGCTCTTGAACATCAATGTTTCTCTCCCTCTGTTTCTCCCTCCCTTCCCCTGTTTCTAAAAGTAAATAAATAAAATGTATGAAAAGAAGAAAGGTAAAAATGCAAAACTGAGATGCAAAAAAAGAATTGTGCAGTGTAGGGAGAAGGTGCTGTGACTGATTGAATGTGTCAAAAGTGGTTTGCACAGTTGCAAAATCTCTTTGCTGGAGAGATTTCTTGTTGGATGATGCTCCACAGTTGGCTAAATCAATTGAAGTTGATAGTGATCAAATCAAGACATTGAGAACAATCAACATTATACCATGTGGGAAATATCTGACATATTCAAAATATCCAGATCAATAAAGTTATTGGTAAAAATGAAAAATGTATTTTTATTTTATGGAGAAAAACCGAATGGACTTTTTGGCCAACGCAATATTTCTTGGTAGTGTCATTGCTTCTCTGATGCGTGTAAGCAATAAGTAAGTAATTGGGGTAATACTGGTTTTATTGTCAGCTGCCATTGTTTCAGTGTTGATATTCAGCTATTGACATTATTTTCTTGCACAAACTGCTGTTAATCTGCCA
Organism: Tonatia bakeri; assembly: GCA_004024845.1. Lineage (NCBI taxonomy): Eukaryota > Metazoa > Chordata > Mammalia > Chiroptera > Phyllostomidae > Tonatia > Tonatia bakeri. The sequence goes on from PVIA01004198.1 coordinate 76,267, forward strand.
AAAAGGCTATACTATACTTTCCATAATTGTGATAATTTGTTTCCTGAGTAATCATACAGCAATAAAAGGTTTTTATTAAAGATTTTGTTCATTTATTTTTAGAGAGAGGGAAAGGGAGGGAGAAAGAGGAAGAGAAACATTAATCGGCTGTCTTTCCATTCGCCCCTCTGACCCAGACTGAACCCACAGCCCAGGCATATGCCCTGACCAGGGATCGAACTGGTGACCTTTGCTTTGTGGACATCATTCAGACCACTGAGCCACACCAGTCAGGGCTGTTTTTATTTTTTAATGGATAGGATAAACTTAAGTTTAAAGAGTATGCCTATTACAGTTACGTTGGGGGAAACTTCAGGAGTACATTTTCACATTTGTAACAAAATATTTTATTGTACGTCAACAAAATGTATCTGTTTACTATAGATAATTTGCATTTTGTTGAGAGAGGTCATGTTTATTTTATGCCTTTCTCATGCCATACATACTCCTGTGCTGTTGCTTGTGCTACTTTTGTCTTGCTGTCAGTGCAAGCTTTGTCCAGATGGTGAGATGATCTAGTTTGTGAGTGCTCTTAGAACTTGAACTCATGGTTTTTGGACAAATGGACAGAGCTCACATGTAGCAATAATGAACATATTTGTAGGAGCATTAGATGTCAAAGAGATTCATTCCTCATTGCTGATATGAGGGAATCAAAATAGTTGTAGGTTAACAGGGGTGGCTATGTAATTATGGGTACTTTGAAATAAGAAATTTTCATGTAACTTGCTTGATGTCTATACATATTTTCTCTACTTGAAGAATTGTTTGGAAAATGGGACCATTATTACCCTAACTTAAGTTGTATATTATTAAGACCCTAACTTAATGCTTTTCATATTCAGAAATTTGCATTATTCAGTTAATTTAAAAATCACTGCTTCTTTTGTGGTACTATAGAGGTAGAAGGAAGGTGTACAAGGTTGGTGAACTCTTAAGAAGAACCTAGATCATACTATACTTTGAATTTCCCTGTTAGTAAATTTTCTTACCTTTTGTTCTCGTTTAAAAAATGTTTGAGGAGGGTAAGTGATACTATTGTTTCAGTGAAGTTTCAGGTTAGTTATAGCTTTTCTTTTTTTACAGATTTTGTTTATTTTTTAGAGAGGGGGAGGGAGAGAATGAAACATTGATCGGTTGCCTCTGTTACTTGCCTCTTGGACACACCGCTACCAGGGACAGAACCCACAACCCAGGAATGTACCCTGACTGGGAATCAAACTGGCAGCCCTTTGCTTTGCAGAACAATGTCCAGCCAACTGAGCAGGGCAGGTTACAGTTTAAGCCTAAGTTTACTAAAGTGTTTTTTTGAGGTCATCAATGAATATAATATTTTGATTTTGTAAAAGGCACAATTTATAACGGTTTGCAAACAGGCCAGTGAGCCAAATCCAGCCTGCCTGTATGTTTTAGTACAGCCTGTCAACTAAGAATAAGTTTATATTTTAAAATAGTTAAATGGAAAGATTACAGGTCTTCTGGAAAGCATGGCTCATCCTGATTTTATGCTTTATAGAGCGATTTGATAAAAAACTTACTCTACCATAATTTAGCATTAGAGTGATGAATGTCACAGTTACATTAGAATAATTATTTCTATTTTGTGTTTCTCCTTTAGTATAACCTTTTAAGAAAAGAGCTTTAAGCTCTCAGGTTGTTTTAATCTTTATCAGTCAGGAAAATAATTTAATGTAAGGAATTGTTTAAAAGGGTTTTTTTTGAGGACTTCCGGCCAAGATGGAGGCATAGGTGGACTCACCATACCTCCATGCACAACCAAGATAGGAACAACAATAATTTAGAAACAGAATAACATCCAGAACTGACAGAAAATTGATTTAAATGGAAGTCAGACAACCAAGAAGTTAAAATAGACCTGTTCATTGAGACCGGTAGGAGGGGTAGAGTTGGGCAGCTGGGCACGGGTCGCAGCATGGAGAGCAGAGTTGGGACCGAGCGCATAAGGCATCCGAGGGTGCATAAGGCATCCGGGGCAAGCAAGACCGAAGTGGGTGGACCCTGAGTGCGCTTGCGGCAGCTGGCAGGCCCCAGCAGAGGGGTGGCACCCAGCAGACCCAGTGAAGCGGCGATTGTAAAGCAAGGCAGTGTGCGCAACTCAGGATCCCAGCACTGGGAAATACAGCCTTGGGACACTAATCTCGGAGGCCTGTGGAAGTTGAGGCGCAGGGAGAGACACCCAGCCTCACAGGAGAGGTCCTTGGAGGGTCCCATAGTGTGCATAAGTCCACCCACACGGGAATTGGCACCAGAGGGGCCCAGTTTGCTTGGGGGAAGCAGCAGAAGGGACTGAGGTCCCACGGAGAACAGAGCAACCGCCATTGTTCCCTCTCGACCTCGCCCCCACATACAATGTCACAGCCCAGCGACTGGGGTGTCCCATCCTGGTGAACACCTAAGGCTCCGCCCCCTACTGTAACAGGCGCCACCAGACCAAAAGAGAGAGAGAGAGAGAGAGAGAGAGAGATGGCTCAAACAGAAGAACAGATCAAAGCCCCAGAACCCATCCTTTTAAGTGACTGAGAAATAGCCAACCTATCAGATGCACAGTTCAAAACACTGGTGATCAGGAAGCTCACAGAATTGGTTGATTTTGGTCACAAATTAGATGAACAAATGCAGGCTACAATAAGAGAAATGAAGGAAAATGCACAGGGAATCAATAGTGATGGGAAGGAACTGGGACTCAAAACAATAGAGTGGACCAGAAGGAAGAAAGAAACAACCAAACGGAACCAAACCAAAGAATGGAGAAATAAGAATTCAAAAAAATGAAGAGAAGCTTAGGAACCTCCAGGACATCTTTAAACATTCTAACATCCGAATTATAGGGGTACCAGAAGGGGAAGAGGAAGAGCAAGATATTGAAAACTTATTTGAAAACATAATGAAAGAGAACTTCCCTATTCTGGCAAAGGAAATAGACTTCCAGGAAGTCCAGGAAGCTCAGAGGTTAGTCCCAAAGAGGTTGGACCCAAGGAGGAACACACCAAGGCACATCGTAATTACATTAGCCAAGGTAAAAATGAAGGAGAGAATCCTAGAAGCAGCAAGAGATAAGGGGACAGTAACCTACAAAGGAGTTCCCATCAGACTGTCAGCTGATTTCTCAAAAGAGACTTTACAGGCAAGAAGGGGCTGGAAAGAAGTATTCCAAGTCATGAAAGACAAGGATCTACATCCAAGATTGCTCTATCCAGCAAAGCTTTCATTTAGAATGGAAGGGCAGATAAAGTGCTTCTCAGATAAGGTCAAGTTAAAGGAGTTCATCATCACCAAGCCCTTATTATATGAAATGTTAAAGGGACTTACCTAAAAAAAAAAAAAGAAGATATAAAACATATATAGTAAAATGACAGCAAACTCACAATTATTAACAACCACACTTAAAACAAAACCAAAAGAAACTAAGCAAACAACTCGAACAGGAACAGAACCACAGAAATGGAGATCACATGGAGGGTTATCAACAGGGGAGTCGGGTGGGGAGAGAGGGGGTAAAGGTACAGAGAATAAGTAGCATAGATGGTAGGTAGAAAGTAGGGGGAGGGCAAGAATAGTATGGGAAATGTAGAAGCTAAAGAACTTATGACACATGGACACAAACTAAAGGGGGGGAATGTGGGTGGGAGAGGATGTGCAGAGTGGAGAGGAATGAAGGGGGGAAATGGGATAACTAACAGCATAATCAATAAAATATATTAAAAATGAAAAAAAGGGTTTTTTTGAGAACTGAGGAAATGAAAAGGGGACACTGAGGTCACGGAGAAAGGCAGAAAGTAATTCATAGCCACCCTAGGGCTGGGAGAAAAAAGGGAAGAGGTTATGGTTTCCAGAACCTAGAAGCTCGGGGTAGGGCCCTGCAGAGCTGGACCTCTGAGGAAGTTGGGTGTTCAGCTCCTCATGCTGGTGTTTGTGAGGAGTTGCAGTCAGCCTAGTTTGGGATTGTGGGGGGAAATGTAGAAACTGGAATCAACACCAGGATGAAATGCGTTGATTTATACGTATACATAGGACCTGTGACCAACAGGAGGGAGCAGATTCCCTCTTATTCTTCCAGCCTTTGAATGTTCCTCTATGTAGCACATGCTGTTAGTGTCAAAAGGAGAAATGTAGTTTACAGGGTTCTAATCATACTTGCACAAACGAGTGTAGGAAGTGTGGACTAGGAGCTGAAGGAAAATTTCTTAATGACATGTAGTCTAAACATTTTGAAAATTTCTCAAAGCTCCAGGTAAGAAATGATCTAGTGTATTTCCAGGAATTTGAGAAAGTAAAAAAGAAATTCTAAAGAAGATTTTTGGATGAACATCGTGAAGTTTCTGGAGGCCTTTTTTTCTTCTGTTCCTTCTTCCATCTTCCTCCTCCCTCCTCCTTCCTTCTTCTGTCTTGTTGCCTGTTTATTCCCCACATGTTGTACTCTTCCCTAGGAGGCTTAAATACGAAATCCTGGCCTTCGTTTACCTTGGTCTGTTGGATAAAATAGGAGTAAAAGACTGTGGAGTGAAGAATAGAATTTTATAAGGTAGAAATAAAACCCTAACATACAAAAAGTTGGGATTTTCTGAATATGCTTCAACTTAAGATTGTCTACTAACCCATAGGAGAAAATAAGTCTAATGATCAATTGTTTAGGGATAAGGGGTTCCAAATAGGGTAAAGCCAATTTGTGGATGTTTTAGGTTAGTGTTTCTTGACCTATTTGTGGTAAAAGACCAGGGCTTTTTTTCCTTTCTTTTCAGGATATTATGGACTGATACTTTTAAAACATAAAATAAAAATGAATTCCTAGAAAAATCAAGGGAAAATTTTAGACATTCAGAGTACAGTGCCACTGATGGAAGTCAGTATCTTGATTGTTGTGGTGGTTACATGAATCTCTATGTAATAAAATTGCATAGAACTACACATGCACACACAAACAAATATGAATGCAGGTTAAAAAGAGTCTCGGAAACTGAATAAGGTCCAGTCTGGTTAACAGTAATGTACCCAGTTTCCGTTTTCTTGTTTTAATAGTGGACTGTAGCTGTATAAGATGTCCCTTTTGAAGGGGGCTGGGTGAAGAGTACAGGGGACTCTTTGTACTATTTTTGCAGCCTCTGTCAATCTAATTATTTCAAAATAAAAAGCTTAAAAACACATAAGCCTTTGGACCACTGGTCAAGGTCAGATTGCTGTAAAAGTTTCTAAACTTCAGTCTCAGTTTATGTGCTTATGGATATATAACAAAACAGCCAACTGGCACTGGCCTAAAGACTACAGTTAAGTGTTAATAAACCCTTTTCCCTGTGTGATGCCTCCATATTTTTGTTATTTTCAGTCTCTCTCTACCTTTCATCTCTCACCTCCACTTCTCAACTCCTCATTTGATCAAAATTATTTACTGTGTACCCTATCAATGCAAAATTTTTTAGCCCCAGGTTTATCAATCCCAATAAACCTGGGGATTAAAAAAAAATGAGCAGGGTCTTTACTATTTATGCTTATTTTCTAATAGTGGAGACTTGTTAATCAAAGAATCTTATAAAGCCCTGGCTGGTATGGCTCAGTGGATTGAGGGCCGGCCTGAGAACCAAAGGGGTGCGCATTCGATTCCCTGTCAGGGCACATGCCTGGGTTGTGGGCCAGGTTCTCAGTGTGGGGCAAGCAAGAGGCAACCACACATTGATGTTTATCTCCCTCTCTTTCTCCCTCCCTTCCCCTCTCTAAAAGTAAATAAATGAGATCTTTTTAAAAAAAGAATCTTACGAATATGTAATTCAGATTGTTAACTATATTTCCCATTTATTGAGCAATAACTATGTGCCAGGTACTATATAGAGGATTTTAAATAGACATTTTTCCTTTTTTGGGGAGGGGGTACCACAGTACTTTATGTGAAGGAATAGTACAAATGAAAGAACATAAGTGGGTGATTTGGTGCAAGTTACAGAAAAGGTAAAGGTAACTCCAGCACACATGCACTGTTTTGGTGATCAGGGAAGTCACCTCCGTGCCAATGGGAAGCCAGCCTGAGGTTTAATTAGCTCTCATCATTGTCTCCCAGAGTAAGTCTCCATGAAGTCACACAAATGAGGGTCATTTTGTCAGTGGCCAGTTTGTGCAATTCTAATGACTGATTCACACTTTTTTCCAAGTATAATGCACATTCTGTTGTATTCAGCCTATTCTCCCAGTAGTCAGGTCTGGTTTCTTGACATCCTGAAGGAAGATTTGGCCACCTTGTTGGCTCTGCAGCTTAATCAGTTTCTCAACATGTTCTCTCTCATGAGATTGGTGAAGAAAATATTTGGCAAAGTTCTTTAAAGCCACATGGTCAAAGTAGTAAGACATGGACAGGTAGACATGAGCTCCGGGTTGATCTTGGGGTCAATAGCTGCCTTCGAATTCTGGTGGTAGTTCTGGCACACCTGTGATGTGGACGTGGGTTATGATGGCTAGAGGCTGAGGAGAGGTGGCTGTGCAGTGCTGGAGTGGTGGTGGGGGGCTTGGGGTGTCTAAGGGCCCTGTGAAGAGGTAGCAGAAGGCTGGATTTGAGTGGCTAGGATAGGGGTCGAGCATTACATCTGTCCAAGCACTGTTGAAACAGGAAATCAAGGTCACTCTCTGCAAAGACTTAGATATTTTCTCCCCTCCCCTCCCCTCCCCTGCCTTCCATCCTCTCTTTGAAGTGAAAACATTATTACTATTTTAGTTATATAGGTAATCTCTTTGGCCATCATTTCTCTTGGTTAATTATGTTAAAAAGTGGTAAAGTATTGGAAATTGTATTCAAATTCACATTGACTGACTCAAGCTTTTGCTCCTAACCTGTGTATGATATGGTAATGCCTCCCCATCTGGAATTTTGGAAATATATAATGGAGAAGAAGAGGAATTGGAACATGACTTAAGGACAGAAGCCACTAAAAAGGCCCTAGAACAGAAAATTTAGATTCAACTGTATAGTTCTTTTTCATCATGCTAGTTGGGGTGTGTAACAGTGTCAGCTTTGATTTTCAGTGCTCTTACTGTAGGCACGAAAACCAGCTGCCTAGTTTGACTTTTGGGTATGATATTTAACTACTGTTGTTACTTCCAAGTCACAGTCCTTCTGTTATTTTACTTTTTGTTTCTGTGAGGAGTGCATCTGCCTTGTCAGTTTGCAATATTTCTTGTAGAGCATAGGATTTGACCTCTTCTAATGAACTATTGATGATACTTAACATTCCTCTGTGATTACTGGAATATTTTAAAGTGGCTAGGGACTTGATAGCTAGGGCTGTGGCCCAACTGCATTTTCTTTAATTCTGGTTATAGTATAACTTGATATTTCAGTCATAAAGCAAATAACCCATTGTATAAAAGTGATAAAATTCTGTTTTCTAGATTAACTAGCTTTATTATTATACATTATTAATATATACTATAGTATTATTATATACATATCTGGAATTTGATATCTGGAAGTGAAAATTACATCTAGATTTCTAATTTGCAAAATTATATATAAAATACTCTATTGTTTTTATGTTTACCTTGAGAACTCAAAAGATAGTGTTCACAGGAAATGAAAATTTAGCACTGTGGTGTCTTACCCTAAAAGATTAGACTTAAGTATTTAGAATAGTTCTATATCTACTATTGAAAAATTTTCACCTTGAGTCTTTTAAAAATTTCTCACACTATCTTTTCAAATTAAATGACCCTAAAGTAGAATTGTGCTGATTCTATTTGGCAAAAGATAATTTATAGAAAATATTTTCCATCATAACATAATGTTCGCTTTGGTTACATGTTTATGATTTTTTAATTTATTGTTGGGGAGTGAAATTCTTGTAACCATAGAAACAAAGTCTCAATTAAATGGGTAAACCCTGCTGATCACTACCGCTTGGGTCAAGAGAGGAATGCTATGCTGCAGCCTGGTCAGTGGGCCCTGATTGTGGACAGGTGGGTGATTGGATGGTACCAGGAATACATGCCGACACACTTCTAAACACCAACCCTCTCTGCTACTACATGTGCACGTATGGTCTCATGTTTATTTGGGGATTTGTTGTCCTTTTGCATATTGCAGTTAAATTTTAAAACACTTTTTTATTCTGGAAAATTTTAAACATTCATACAAGAGAGAATAATATAGTGAACCCCCTGCTCAGTGTACTCATCTAGCTTCAGCTGATTCTAACATTTTGCCATTCTGGTTTCATCTATACCCTACTCTTTTTTTATTACTAGAATATTTTTAAGTTACCCAGATTTTTCGTTATTCCATATTTATATTTCTAAGAGATGAAGGCTTTAAAAAAAGGGTAACCATGCTTTGGCCAGGTGGCTCAGTTGATTGGAGTGTTGTCCCTTGCACCAAAAGGTTTTGGGTTTGATTATTGGTCAGGTTGAGGTGCAACACATCAGTGTTTCCTTCTCACATCCATGTTTTTCTCCCCACCCCCATCCCTGCCTCCTGTTCCTCTCTTTTTGAAAAATCAGTAAACATATTCTCTGGTGAGGATTTTTTTTAAAAAACCCACAATACCATTATACCCAGCACAACTGGCAGCAATTCTTTTTTTAAAGATTTTGTTTATTTATTCATTCATTCATTTATATATTTAATAGAAAGGGGAAAGGAGAGAAAGAGGAAGAGAAACGTTGATGTGGGAGAGAAACATCAATCAGTTGCCTCTCTTATACGCCCCAGCGAGGGACTGAACCCGCAACCCAGGCATGTACCCTGACCAGGAACCAAACCAGTGATCATTTGCTTCCTGAGACAACGCCCAACTAACTGAGCCACACTGGTCAGGATGTAGTAATTCTTAATGTTACTTAATACACAGTCCTTATACATTTTTTAAAATAATGTATTTAAATCAGTATTTAAATAACCATATGATTACCAACTTTCAGGTCTCTCAATGTGTAATAGTCTCCTTATAGTTATCAGCTGTATGTATCCTTATGGTGTCCTGACATGTTTTTCTGTTTCCTGTGTTCTTTGGAGGCTGGTAGTTACATCATACTCCCCCCACCTTCCCCACCTCAGCAGTTTATCAGTTACCTATTTTATCCTATCAGGGGACACATAATTGGGTGGTCTTACTTTATATATTTGCTGGGCTTCAATGTGTCACACTCATTTTTTGTTCTTATTGTTGCACAAGTTGCCTCATCTTTGACCAGCAAGCCTTTTCAAATTGGCTTCAGTGTCCTTTTGCATAATCCTGGTAGTGTTAACTTCCTTGGCTCTAGCTCATTTATATACCTACTGCCTTAGTCCTGAAATCAAATGTTTCTTCTTTGAGCCTTTCCTCTTTTTAGTGAAAATGGTATTTAGACACCACAATCTAGACACTAGTCATGCTACCCATGACTGCTGGGTTGTCAGTGCTCAAGCCCTTTTTTTGGACAGTTAGGATATTTGTATTTTTTTTTTAATATTTTATTTATTTATTTTTAGGGAGGGAAGGGAGAGGGAGAGGGGGAGAGAGAGAGAGAGAGAGAGACAGAGAGACAGAGAGACAGAGAGACAGAGACATCAATGTGTGGTTGCTGGGGGACATGGCCTGCAACCTAGGCATGTGCCCTGACTGGGAATCGAACCTGCGATGCCTGGTTCGCAGCCCGCGCTCAATCCACTGAGCTACGCCAGCCAGGGCAGGATATTTGTATTTTTTAGAAAATAAAAACTTCTCAGTTCATACTGATCTTTCCAATTCATATTTAAGAGGTTTTATTTATTATAAAACTTTTATGCTGCTTTGGCTGGTATGGCTCAGATGGTTGGAGTGTTGTCCTGTAGCTGAAGGATTGTAGGTTTGATTCCTGGGCAAGGCACATACCTAGGTTCGATCCCTGGTCCAGTTGCATATAAGGCAAGCAATCAGTGCGCGTGCGGGCGTTCTCTCTCTCCCTCTTCCTCTCCCTCCCTCTCTCTCTCCCTCTCCCTCCCTCTCTCATGTTTCTCTTCCTTTCTCTCTCTCAAAGCAATGAAAAAGTGTCCTCAGGTGAGGATAAAAAAATAATAACATGAAATAAAAAACTTTTATGTTGAAAATATTGGTTCCTAATGACATTAAGTGGAATGACTTCATTACTTTGTTCATTTATATATGATAGTTCAGTAGTACTGATATTGTTATAACAGTAAGACTACTAAGTATAGTTTAAGATTTTTTTCTTTCTTCCTTTTTTTTTTTTTTTTACTCCTAGGATATATTCCATTAAGGCATATGCAGTTTAACTTAGTTAATGTGTTTATGCCATCACCAGTTTAATACAGTTCTTATTTTTGGAATTTATAGAAATCATTTTTTACTTTCTGATTTTAAAATTACAGTATTTTACATGATTTCAAAATTACTGCAGTAAAAGAATGTTCAAAGAAGTATAGCTTTCATCCCTGGTCTCTTCTTATCATTTCCTGTAGTATGTAATCGTTATGTTTCATTTTGGTTGAGTCTTCCATTTGAAAATAAAAGCATATTAAACATACAGTTCTGTATCTTGCCCCCCCCCCCCCAATAAATTCTTGAGATCATTCCAAAGCAGAGATTTTCATCCTTACTTTGTAATGCTACTTACTTCTACATTAAATGGATGGATGTGCCAGGGTGGTTATTAGCCACTTTACTGATGAACGTTTAGACCATTTCCAGTGTTTTGCTACCATATGGATAACCTTTGCATTTTGTTTTCCATGTATGAAGCGGTGAGGGGTGCTGTGTTCAGTGCATTCTAATTCATAATGATCCTATGTTATCATTGGCTTGGCATTTTAAGAATAATTGTTTGAGAGTTTGTTTGCTTTTTTTTTTTAACGTGTACTTACTTGAAACTTTCTCTTCCACACCTCAGACATTAATTTGCTATATTTTTGGAAAGTGCTTAAACTCTTCATAACTACCAGAAAATAAATGATGACTTTTTAAAATAAATTTTTAAAAGATTTTAAATTTATTTTTAGAGAAAGTAAGGGAGGGAGAAGGAGAGGGAGAGAAACATCAATGTGTGGTTGCCTCTTGTCTGCTCCATACTGGGGACTCATCCTGCAATCCAGGCATGTGCACTGACAGGGAATCGAACGGGTGCCCTTTTGGTTCACAGGCTGGCACTCAATCCACGAAGTCATACCAGTTAGGGCAAATGATGACTATTTTTAAAATTAGCATTTAAGCTTTTGTTCTTCCTTTTTTAAAAAAGATTATTTATTTATTTATTTAGTTTTAGAGATGGGAAGGGAAGGAGAGGGAGAGAAACATCAGTGTGTGGTTGCCTCTCACTCTCCATGAGGACCTGGCCCACAACTCAGGCATGTGCCTGGACCAGGAATCAAACCAGCAACCCTCTGGTTTGCAGCCAGTGGTCAATCCACTGAGCTACACCAGGCAGGGCTAAGCTTTTGTTCTTCAGCAAAACTGAGTTTCATTCCTTTTTGTTGTATTGTGATTTTTGTCTGGTGATAATTTATTATGCTAGAAATTTTCTGATTTTCTGTATTCATTGTGCTACCAAAATAAAACATGGCCCGTGTATATTTTTAATATTTATACTTAAAACAGAAAAATGTGAAACATGAAAGAATAAAATTGTTTTCAGAAGCATTTTTAATTTAACATCAAAGTAAGCAGGTACTTATGAAGGAAAGAGATCCTGAATTCTTTATCATCTTTGTGTTTAAAAAGAGAAACCTCATCTTCCTCATGTGTTTAGGTTTAATCATGTCACATGTTTTCCCTTCGTTGTTTTTATTTTGAAGGTGGATATTAAAGAGCTAATTTGCATGCAAGTCTATAGCCACATGAAGGAACTGACCACTATGTATTTTTATGCTTCTGTTTAATGTGGTTAAGCAAGAGTAGGACTGGAAGGCTGGCATTAAGTACTGTCTGGTAAAATACAGGGTAGGTGTAGCTTATTAAACATTAACTAGGTGATCTTACATATCCTGCAGTCTGTCTGTAATAAGCCATCTCTCAGACTCTCTGGAGCCAGTATTCTATCCTGCTTTCAGTGTAGTATCTATTTCATAGAAGAATCTTGTCCTAAATTGGGGGGGGGGGTTATTTTTTATTTTTTTAACATCCAGTTTAGGAGTTTCCTCTCTAATACAGACATGATCATCAGGACTCCAATATAAACACTTCTGTTACTTTTCACTTCACTTTACAGCCTCTTCTGTTGCTAGGCAAATAACATTTACTAGTACATGGAATCCAAATATGTTTTCCTGAAACTTTTTACCCTTTGCTCCCAGATCTGTGTACTAACTAGTAAATATTTGATGTAAAGAGCCAGGGCTGTGCAGTCAAATGGCCTATGGATACTTGGCTCTGCCACTTCACTAGCTATATAACAGTTTCTTCATTTGTAAAATGGGAATGCAAATAGTATACCTTCCACAGATTTGAGGGTCAAATGAGCTCAAGTTTGTAGAGCATTTAACCCAGTACCTGAAAAATGGAAAACAATCTGTTGGCTGCTTATAATGGTGATGGTGGGCTAGTAAATGGGGACTATAAGACAGTAGTATAATGTGATCAGGTCACTAAGAACTTACCCTCAGTTCTTTATGTTGTGATTCATTGGCTGATACTAAAAATGAATTTCAGTACTTACACATTTCTGCCTTTTGAAAATTATTTGGTAATGGGTGTCCCCTCTCCCACATCTTGCTAATAATGAAAATAAAATAGATAATTTAAGAGATTTAATTCAAAATAATGAATACCAAACAATAATATATACAAGCAGTGAAACTCACTTGCATATAACAGGCCCTAAAATATTCAAATTGGGTGGGTATAGCTCAATTTATGGATTTTGGAAAAAGCAGATTGCTTTAACAGGATAACATAATTCACTTTATGCAGGTGTTTGTGCAAACTAATTTGGAAGAGAAATTTAAGAATTAAATTTCCTAATTTCAGGTAGACAGATTTCAGGTATACATACAGGTAATACTTGTGATAATATTCTTACCTTTCCTTACTTACTGCATAACTCTACAATGATACATTTGAGATCAGTTGTGTTTGTTTATAAAGTGATTTCTTGTATAAAGGAAATAAATTCTCTTTGCTCACCACATTAAAATAAAGCTACAACTATTTGGGTGTATAAGGATAGTTGATGTGTATGACATTGTGGGAAAGCTAAACTTGGTTCTGTTGTTAAGGAAGTTTTTTAATTCAAAATGTTATGAGAATTATGCTAGGAGTGGGAATGATAAACCTGGGGGAGATTATACAATAAGGGCAAGATGGCGCCTTTTTCTCTTTGTAACTTAATCTCAAGTTGGGAAGGCAGGAAAATAAATGCAAGTCAAGGCTATATGTGATTGTCATTCTGCAAAGTATATGGTGTAGGAGTTGAGTTTAGTATTAGTGTCTAGAATGGTAAGGAAAGGGATAGGAAAAGGCAGTACAGTACAGAGTTCATAGTAATCACTCATAATTGTCAAATGAATAAAAGCAAGATGGGAATGGCTGAGAGGATTAAGATGGGCGTGGTGATGATATCTGTGTGCAAGCTGGGAGAGAGGGAGGAAGGTGGTAGAATGAAGAGCAGTATGCAAAATTATTTGAAGTCAAGGCTGATTTATATATGTTAGATCTTTGAAATTTCTCCTGGTGAGTAGTGTGAAGCAAGCTTAGTTAGATAGGGAGGTGGGAATGATGTGAGTCAAGTATTTACGAAGTACTTCCCGTGTTCCAAATGGTGCTTTTGGTACTTAAATGCAGCTGCGAACAAGGTATACTAAAATCCCTGCCCTAAAGGAGTTTGTGTAGTAGTGGGAGGAAACAGGCACTACATTAAAACAGAAAAAACCTCTTACTGATAAATGCTAGGAATAAAATAAGATGTTATTCTTAGAGGAGGTAACATTCACATTATCATCTTATTATTTTTAAGGGGCAGTCTGTGAAACATCTATGAGGAGTAGTACTGTATTCTAAGAAGGAACCTTTAGATGAAAAGGCCAGAAATTAGCTTGGAATGTCTGAGGGACAGAAAGAAAGTGGGTTCCAGTCCTAGTCTGGATGTGTACAAGAGGCAAACAATTGATGTTCCCCTCTCACATCAGTGTTTTTCTGTCTCTCTCCCTTCCTCTCTCTAAAATCAATAAACATATCCTCTCTCTAAAATCAATAAACATATCCTCAGGTGAGGATTAAAAAAAACAATAGAAAAAGAAGGAAGAAAAACTTGTTATGTTGGTAGAACAACAGCTGAAGCTACATCTATATACACTGATGTGTAATGATAACCAAGGCTTTAAGTGGAGAGTAAACAAGGTGCAGAAAGTTTCCATTTGTGTGTTTTCTTCTAGAAAGAGATGTATGTGCTCTCATATGCACACAATTTTTGGAAGGATGTATAAAGCTTAACAATAGTTGTCACTGGAGAGAGAGATCTAACTTTAGTTGTATATCTCTTTGTATTATAAAAATTTCCCCTGGATGCATATATTTTTCAAGTCAATTTAAAATGTTCTAATTAAAGGAGCTGAAATCCATCACTCTGTATTTCTATTGATCACAGGTCCAACTTTTTGAAATTGTGCAAATAAGATTATCTCCTGAGTTTTCTGATATTTTGAAATAAATCACTATGGTCCTATGTAAGTCACCTTCTTTCTAGAGTAACTAAAATACTTCCAATTAACTGTAACCATTTCTTGTGTGCCATGGTATCTAGAATAGCTTTTCTTACTGTCCAGCCTGTTTATAATGATTTATAAATGTCCTTCATATGGCCAAGTGTCTCATACCAGGCCTTCCTTTGGAAACTTTACTTGTGTCCTAGCCTGAGAGATTGGTTGGTTGACATTAATAATCATGTCATTCTTTGGTTCTTTGACCTTGCTAAGACTAAAACTCTTTTAAGTCTTTTTCCACATGCACTCTCTGACCTAATAATGATTATCTTTGTGTTGACATGGATTAATCAACATTCTTTAAATATAGTTCTTCAGAAAGCTACAGATGGGCACCTGTACATTTTGACAGTCACCTTGCTGCTACATTCTTCTTGTTTTTCTTCTGTAATTTCTTTTCCAAAGAAGAAATAAGGCCATTTAAGCATGATGTCATGCTAGAAAGTTAAGTGCCTGTTTTTGCACATCTCCTTAGTTTGCATGGCGGGGCATGGGGGAGCCTGGTACTTCTAGCCCTGGCTTCCATACCCTGTTATTTGCTGTCAACATTTGTACTATTTACTAAAGCAAGTCTTTTGTTAAAAATACTTGTGGCGGTTTCTCGCTATTAATTGTGGCCTCATAATTCATTAATTTCTTCAAAAAGGTCTCATCCTCTTATTGCTGTGGCAGTCTACTCCCACATTTAGTTAGATATTGTAATCTCCTGGAAG
The DNA here is from genome assembly GCA_004024845.1 of Tonatia bakeri. NCBI lineage: Eukaryota > Metazoa > Chordata > Mammalia > Chiroptera > Phyllostomidae > Tonatia > Tonatia bakeri. The sequence goes on from PVIA01004198.1 coordinate 91,681, forward strand.
TGTACCGCAACTGTAAAATATTTGCCATATTTTAATATCTGGCCATACTTTTTAATTCTTTCACCTTACACTACTACTTTTCTTTTTGGTTTCCAACAGATTTACTCTTTGTAGGCGCTGATATCTTGTTCCTACTGGTCCTGCAGTTTATCAGCATCCTTCAGACTTTACTCCCTTATCTATTGTCTATGGATCTCTAGGTCAGTCACTTCAACGTTCTTGGGAATACCTTCAATTTTCTCAACCCCTTGCCTTCTACCCTTCTTGTCCCACCCAGCTTGATGGAGTGATTCATCAGTTGTTTCCTCTAGTTGCTTCTAGGCAGCTAAATGCTGCCCGCAGAAGTAGAATAAGTGTGCTGATGAGCTTGATTATAAATTAGTAATGTCCAACGTTGGGCAGCAACACTAAAGATTTATAATTCACTTTCATTTGTTTCCCATCCTTGAATTTTCTTTAGGTCTTTTACCCTGTCTCTTCCCCCAGCTTTCAACTAATTATATCAGAGAGAAATAGAGGCCAAAAGAGACATGGTTGTTTTATTTTGAAAATTATGCCTTTACTAATTTATATCCCTTTATCTCAAGATGATTCCCTCAGTCTGTTGTGGTTCCATACTTTTTCTGTGATGTAAACACCTTATTTGCTCATTTGCTCTATTTATGATGAAGGAGGGAAGCAATAAATATAGAATGGCTTGCATGCGGTAATTACTATATCTAAAAAGGAGAGATCTCTGTTTAAGTCCTACACACAAGTACACAGAAGTAGTGTTAGAAGAGTATATAGACTGAGGATTTAATAGCACTTGTCTCTGGATGGGTTGAATTATAAACTCTTTTCTTTTGTTTGTAATTTATTTTTTCTATTAATATGAAATGCTCTTATGAAAATTTAATATTTCCTCCAAATTTTCTGTATGTGTGTATATCCTTTTTATTACAAACATTTTATTTTATTGTCAAGTTGTGGGATATGTCTTGCCATCTCTGTCTAGCAGTTCTCTGATTTCTGAAATGAAACCTTTTTCTCCCCTTGTCCCCTCCCCCTCACCAATACCATATTTATAATGTTTTTTCATTATAAGAACATTGTATTCTTCAGCCATTTGGCCATGTAATGACTTTCATCACAGTTTGTTAGGATTTTCTTTTCATTTTCTTGTTTAGAGTAGAATGGCTGAGGCTTAGGAAAGGGCTCGGTCACCTCAGTATTTTTAGCACTATGTAGGGATACCATGCAGATGAGCACAAATGCTCTTAAATGTCCACTGAAAGAGGAGTACAGATAGGAATGGCACTCCAAGTGCTTGGACATCTCTGGGTAACTTTCTGTTCTTGGAAAAAATTGCACACGGTACTAACTTAAATGAAATCTAGTATGCAGTATGTTGTAAGACACGAGCGTTTCACCTAAGCACTACTTTAGCTGTCATTCATGTATTGTCAGTTCCTTTCCCTTTTTTACTTGGTTTTCTATGGCTGCCACACATACTAGTGAATTGACTGAATTATGGTGACAACAGACCTACATTTGGGGAAAGGGTTTTTATACATTTAAGGAGTGTTTAAAACAGATTATATTGTACTCCAGTCTTGCAATGTAGCCTATAGAGTTACCTCCTTGAAATACAAACCTGTGTGTCATAGTGTAAAGCCCTTTTGTAGCTTCCCTTTCCCCCTTATGCTCAGGTGCACCTGTGCATACCAGACTTTTTGGCTTTAGATTCCTCAGAGTCATTGTGGCTACCTTTGTTAGAACATAACTAGGAGCTCAGAGGGAGGTGTGCTGTGATGTGGAGCAGAGTATATATACCTTACATTCATCAAAGACACTGTTGAATGTATACCAGAAAAGATTGAGAACCACTAATCTGTAAGATAAAATGATTCTCTTCAGGAGAAACATGACCTCTGGATCTAGCCACTGCTTCCTACTTTACCTGTTGACTTCGTTCTGCCTTACACTTTATACTTGGGTAATATTGAATTGTTTATAGTTTCCTTGCATATACAGTTTTATGTTTTAATCTCTGTGCCTTTGCTGAGGTCTTTATACAGATATATTCTTAAAAAACTACCAGATTTTGCCGTGCATAATGAGCTCCTGTGTATACCGCACACCCACGTTTTTGTGTGCACTATACATGGAATGATTCTACCTATGGTATATAATCATTAGACCTGGTAAAATACAATGCTTTTCTTTTAGGAAGGATTCTTTGTATTCCTTCCCTTCCACTAAACTGAGTTACTTATCCTATTCTTTGCTGTTAATAAAAACACTGTATATATTTCTATCTTTGTATTTACTCCATTATGTTGGAGTTACTTTTATTACAAAATTATATTTTGGATATATAACTATAAGCTTTTTAAGGGCTGTGGACTCAGTTTTATGTTCTTTTTATCTTCAGCATCTGGCATAGTACATGGCACTACTATATTTGCTATAAATATTTGCTATACTAAATGTACCTGAGGATATGAAGGAATGGACAGCCCATGTAGAATATACCTGTAGTTTGTAGGTGTCCTAAGTTTAAAAAAAAAAAAAACAACTTTCATTTCAATTTATGATTTCTTTTTATTTCTTTGCATGCTTTCTTGGCTGGATGGTAATAGAGAAGAAGAAAATGAGGTAAGTATAATAATTTAACTATTCAGTAATTATGGGATTGAAAATATTTAAAATTTTGCTGTCATTTGGAATATGATATAAAGTAATAGTTTTTCTTTAATTTTGGCTTTGGATGTACAGTAACTTATTCCAGAGTGGGATATTATATACATCAAGAAAATGTTTTTTTGAAGTTTGGTGCTTCCAGAGCTTTAGGCAAAGTAAAGGAAGCTGGCAACTCTGGAGACAGTTTCTTTCCTGTTTTTACATATTGAGCTTTGGTGTAAGATTTAATTTGAAAAGTGGATTCTGTTTCTTAACAAGTATTTGAATACCACTGTTCTATATGATAACGCACGTGAAGATACTTACTTTCCCAATTGAATGGTTACTGTATAATTTTGAAAACTGATTTTAGATTTTACCATGTTGGGGGGAAAACTATTCTTTTAAATAGAGTTGATTAAAGAACATCAATTAGAAGAATGTTTCAGGTGGCAAGTGTATCCTCTCTAATTTAAGTTTGAGTTTGTTGTAGATTTTTCTGAAGTTCTGGTCTGCAGTGTAGCACAGGAATGTCAAACTCATTTTTACCAGGGGCCACATCAGCCTTGTGGTTGCCTTCAAAGGGCTGAGTGTAACTTTAGGATTGTATACGTGTAACTACTCCTTAACCAGGGACAAGGAGCTTGGTGCTGCCACTGGGTAGAAACAAGGTGCCGGGCCAGATAAAACAAGGTGGAGGGCCTTGTGTTTGCCACCTGTGCCCTGGGTTATGCATTTTACTTCTAAGCCCACCATTTCCTTTGGTGGTTTGGCAGATAATGGAGGGAGATGTCGTCTTTTTAGATTATACTTTGTAGTTGTTGCTTATACAGTAGGATCAGACTGTAAATCAGCATGGCCTGGGTGTGTGGGGCCTAGGCAGAGACAGTGGTGGTATGCCAGGGCAGAGTAATTTCCCAGAAGTCAGGAAGGCCTCATTTGGTTAACCTCATCTGTCAAGTGAATGAGATGGGAGGCTTGGGTTATGGAAACTTGGGTGCGTACTTAGGGGTTTATTCTCCAAATATTGGAATATGTTTGAAATTTTTTATAATAAACAGTTATTAAAAATGTTTATGTACTTATTGAAATTTATATTGTCATTAAAAAAGGGCTTTCATTTCCCTGACATTTTAAACTATGATACTAGTCATTTGAAAGTAACTTTATTATAGTAGTAACTGCTTCCTTTGTTCATTTATAGGCAAAGATTGAAAATGTGCAGAAAACAAGTTTCATCAAAGGACCAATGTTCAAAGGTGTTGCTTCTAGTCGGTTTTTGCCCAAAGGCACCAAGACAAAAGTTAATTTGGAGGAACAGGGACGACAGAAGGTGTCATTCAGCTTCAGCCTTACAAAGAAAACTTTGCAGAACAGGTTTCTGACTGCACTTGGCAATGACAAACAAAATGATACCCCAAACTCTCCAGCTGTACCTCTACAAGTAGACTTGACTCCTAAAATTAAAATGGACATTGGAGATACCTTATCTACTGCAGAAGAATCTTCTCCACCAAAATCAAGGGTAGAATTGGGCAAAATTCATTTTAAGAAACATCTGCTTCATGTAACATCCAGGCCACTGCTAGCTACGTCCACAGCATTGGCATCACCTCCCCCCATAGTACCAGCAGTCTTAGCAGAATCAACAACTGTAGACTCGCCACCCTCATCTCCACCTCCTCCACCACCTCCACCACCCCAAGCCACAATACCCTCACCACCAACACCAATAACAGAGCCAGTGGCCTTGCCACACACACAAATTACAGTTCTGATGACAGCACCAGTAGATGTAGCGGTTAGAGCCTTGAAGGAACCACCAGTTACAATTGTGCCAGAATCTTCAGAGGTAGACACTAAACAGGACTCTGTATCTATCAGTTCAGAAGAACACGTAGCTCAAAATTTGAATGAGCAAGCAGATATTCCCTCACAAAAAGAAGATTCCCATATTGGGAAGGACGAAGAAATTCCAGATAGTTCTAAGAATAGTCTGGGCTCTAAAAAAACAGGTTCTAAGAAGAAATCCTCACAATTTGAAGGCACCTTTCTTGGTTCAGAATCTGATGAAGATTCTATACGGACTTCCTCAAGTCAGAGATCACATGATTTAAAATTTTCAGCAAGCATTGAAAAGGAAAGAGATTCAAAAAAGAACTTTGCACCTTTAAAAAGTGAAGATTTAGGGAAATCTTCACGATCTAAAACAGAAAGAGATGATAAATATTTTAGCTACTCGAAACTTGAAAGAGATACTCGTTATACATCCTCTCGGTGTAGATCAGAGAGAGAACGAAAACGAAGCAGATCTCGTTCTAGATCTGACAGAGGCTCTAGAACTAGCTTATCTTATTCCCGGTCAGAACGATCCCATTATTATGACTCTGATCGTCGCTACCATAGGAGTTCCCCATATCGAGAGAGGACACGCTATTCTCGGCCCTATACAGATAACAGGGCACGAGAGAGTTCTGACTCAGAAGACGAATATAAGAAGACATACTCAAGGCGTACCTCATCTCATTCCTCCTCTTACAGAGATATAAGGACATCATCATCCTATTCTAAATCTGATCGAGACTGCAAAACTGAGTCCTCTTACTTAGAGATAGAGAAAAGAGGAAAGTATTCTTCAAAACTAGAAAGAGAATCCAAAAGGACTTCAGAAAATGAAGCAATGAAAAGAAATTGTTCCCCCCCTAATGAACTAGGATTCCGAAGGGGATCATCATATTCCAAGCATGAAAGCAGTGCTCGTTATAAATCTGCTTCTTCGAAATCTACACCCAAGTCTGATAAATTTAAAAATTCTTTTTGTTGTGCAGAATTAACTGAGGAAGTCAAACAGTCTCATTCTTTTAGTTTACAGACTTCTTATTCAAAAGGTAGTGAAGTAAGAATGACTAGTAAAATTCCTGAAAGAGAAAAGACTGGGTCTCCATCTCTATCAAATCGATTAAATGATTCACCTACTTTTAAAAAGCTGGAAGAATCACCTATTTTTAAGTCTGAATTTATAGGACATGATAGCCATGATAGTATTAAGGAATTAGACTCTTTATCTAAAGTGAAGAATGATCAATTAAGAAGTTATTGTCCCATAGAATTAAATATAAATGGATCTCCTGGGGTAGAATCTGATTTGGTAACATTTTGCACTTCTAAAACTGACACCGTCTTGATGTCTTCTGATGATAGTGTGACTGGATCGGAGGTATCCCCTTTGGTCAAAGCATGTAAGCTTTCTTCAAATGGATTTCAAAATATTGACAGATGTAAAGAAAAAGACTTGGATGATACTTGCATGCGGTGTAGTAAGCCAGAAAGCCCATTTAGAGAAACAGATCGTCCAGTGTCACCACACCAAGATAAACTCATATCTTTGCCAGTTATGACTATAGATTACTCTAAAGCAGTAGTTAAAGAACCAGTTGATATGAGTGTGTCTAGCTGTAAAACCAAAGATTTGGACATATACTGTACTTCAAATGACAGCAACCCTTCTTTGTGTCATTCCTCAGCTGAAGATACTGAGCCTTCAGTTACAAAGATTTCTTCAAATAGCTTTATGAATGTACATTTGAAATCAAAAACAGTTATATGTGATAATAGAAATCTGACAGATCAGCACTCAAAATTTGCATGTGAAGAATATAAACAGAGTGTTGGTAGCACTAGTTCAGCTTCTGTTAATCATTTTGATGGTTTATGCCCACCTATAGGGAGTTCAGGCATTGCTTCATCTCTTCAGAATCTTCCACCAGGAATAAAAGTGGACAATTTAGCTCTCTTTCAATGTGGAGAGAACACATCTCCAGTTTTGGATGCTGTACTGAAGAGTAAAAGCACAGAGTATTTGAAGCATGAAGAAAAAGAAATAATAGAAGTGGATAGTGGCCTTCCTGATTCAGGAAGGGGGTTTGCTTCTTGGGGAAACAGGCATAATAATGGGTTATCTGGGAAATGTGTGCATGAGTCTCAAGAGGAAGGGAATTCTATATTGCCTGAAAAAAGAGGAAGACCAGAAATCGCTTTAGATGAAGAAGGTGGAAGAGGACATGAACATACTTCTGATGATTCAGAAGTTGTATTTTCTTCTTGCGATTTGAATTTAACCATGGAAGACAGTGACTGTGTGACATACACTTTAAAATGTGACAGTAGTGGCCATGCTTCAGAGATCGTGTCTACTGTTCATGAAGACTATTCTGGTTCCTCAGAAAGTTCAAGTGATGAAAGCGATTCAGAAGATACAGAATCTGATGATAGCAGTATTCCAAGAAACCGTCTTCAGTCTGTTGTGGTTGTGCCAAAGAATTCTACTTTACCCATGGAAGAAACAAGTCCTTGTTCTTCTCGGAGCAGTCAAAGTTATAGACACTATTCTGACCACTGGGAAGATGAGAGATTTGAGTCCAGGAGACATTCATATGAGGAAAAATTTGAGAATATAGCAAGTAAAGCCTGTTCTCAAACTGAGAAGTTCTTCCTTCATAAAGGAACAGAAAAAAATCTAGAAATTTGTTTTACCCAGACTAGCAGAAAACAAATAGATAACCACCTGACTGAAATTGCTCATCCCCAGAATGATGGGGTTGATAGTACAAGTCATACTGATGTGAAATCTGACCCTCTAGGTCATCTGAATTTTGAGGAAACACTGAAAACCAAAATAGCGTTTAGGCAAGAAGAGCTGCCAATTTATTCTTCTGATGATTTTGAAGATATCCCAAATAAGTGTCGGCAACAGACCACTTTCCCTAATAGGCCAGATAGTAGAATGGGGAGAACAGAGTTGAATTTTTCTTCCTCTTGTGAGATCTCCCGAGTGGATGGTTTCCATTCGTCAGAAGAGCTCAGAAACATAGGGTGGGACTTCTTGCAACAAGAAAAGCCTACTACCACATATCAGCAACCTGATAGCAGCTATGGAGCCTGTGGTGGACACAAGTATCAGCAAAGTGCAGAACATTATGGTGGGACACGTAATTACTGGCAAGGCAATGGCTACTGGGATCCAAGATCAGCGGGTAGACCTCCAGGATCTGGGATTGTATATGATCGAATTCAGGGTCAAGTACCAGATTCCTTAACAGATGATCGTGAAGAAGAAGAGAATTGGGATCAACGAGGAGAATCTCAGTTTTCAAGCCAGTCCAGTAAATTTTTTCTATCTCTTCAGAAGGACAAGGGGTCAGTGCAAGCACCTGAAATAAGCAGCAATTCCATTAAGGACTCATTAGGTGTGAATGAAAAGAAAGATCTTTCAAAAAACTTAGAAAAAAATGATCTGAAAGATAGAGGGCCTCCTAAAAAAAGGAGGCAGGAATTGGAGAGTGATACTGAAAGCGATGGTGAGCTTCAGGACAGAAAGAAAGTTAGAATGGAGGTACAGCAATGTGAGACTGCAGTGCCCCCAGCATCAGCGCTGGTTGGGCCTTCCTGTGTTATGGAGGACTTCAGGGACCCACAGCGATGGAAGGAATGTGCCAAGCAAGGGAAGATGCCTTGTTACTTTGATCTGATTGAAGAAAATGTTTATTTAACAGAGAGGTAAGTGTAATTAATAACCTAACAAATTTTAATCCCTTTCAAATTAAAAAAATATTTAATTTAAAAAAGTGATGGCTTAGCAGAGATAGACATTTTATTTTTATTTTACTTTTTAAGGACTTTATGTGTTTTTAAAGAGAGAGAGAAAAAAAAAGGAGAGAAACATCAACGTGTAGTTGCCTCTCATGCACCCCCTACTGGGGATCTGGCCTGCAGCCCTTTGGTTTGCAGGCCAGCACTCAGTCCACTGAGCCACACCAGCCAGGGCTAATTTTTTAAAAAAGATTTTATTTATTTTAGAGACAGGGAAAGGGAGGGAGAAAGAGACACAGAGAAACATCGATTAGTAAGAGAAACATTGATTGGTTGCTCTTGCACTCGCCACACTTGGGGACCAAGCCAGCAGTCCAAGCACCCAGGCGTGTGCCCTGATCAGGAATCAAACTGGCAACCTTTGGCTTTTCAGGATGACACTCAGCCCACTGAGCCACACCATTCAGGGCCAGAATTTTTTTTGATGAGGCAGTGTTTTACTGTAGATAAGGTAAAAGACTTTATTTTAAAGTTAGGTCCCATCAGAAATATTTCCTATTAAAAAAAGCTCCTTTTTTTTTTATGTAAAGCCTCTTAGAGTTATATTCATTTACATCTTTTTTAAGTTAAAAATTAAATATCGAATTAAAAATATCTAATATTTAAATTAAAAATATCGACTATTTTAAATATTACTTTTTAGGAATTGAATGAGTAGACTGATGCAACTTACTGGGTCTTTGTAAAAAATAGAAATGAAGCTAATTGGTTCAGTGCCTTGGGTTTTGTCTCCAGTGTATTGGAGATAATACTGCATATAGATTTGGTTAGTAGAGCCTTTTTGGAGTGGGAAACATTTTTACATATTCATTATTTTTAAGTGCCTCTTGCTGTATGCTTGCTGTATGCCTCTTGCTATGGGCATTTAGGAGCCACCACGAAGATATATTATTGTAAAATAGTATGATTGTAGTGAAAAAAAAATTTTCATATGCCTAATGAAAATAGGCTTATCTGAAAAAAAATTGTTCCCATTAGTCTTATTTTGGCCTTCTGGGGCAATACATAATAAAGCTACTGCTGATTCTTCAAAATTTTAGCTCCTAAGTACTTGTAAATAGATATTTTGTTTATCTTTAGTCATCTTCAGACTAAGCAATAACTCATTAATGAATTGTATCTTTAGTTGATTTATTGTTGTTACTCAAAATGAATTATTCTTGTTACTCAAACTTAGTTGCAACTATCAGCAATACTCTTTAGGTACATTATAAAACTAGGACTATCATAGAACGTAGTTGAAGATGAGAGCCAATGAGGAGATTAAGTAAGACAGCTACTTAGAGCTCTGTGCTGTTTACCATTGGAGAGTTGAACAGTAAAGCATAATTCCCTGATTTTAAAGAGGAGATCTTAGTTGTCCATCCTAGTTTGTTTCTTTTCCCCCCTCTTTGACAAGGGTGCAAAAATAAGAGTTCAACAAAAAGGCCAATAAATAGTCACATTTTCACGTTAGCTTTGCAAATTCTGGCATAGGTTTTCATGAACCCAGTCAATTTTGAACACTTCCCCCTCTCCCCTAGTAGTTTGCCTGCATTAAGAAAGTTTAGCTCTCTGAATGCTTACCTGATTATTTTATAATTATACTTCATTCTTTTTAAATCATTCATTCTTCTTTTAAATAGTATTTGCACAAATGTGATGTTACTGAGTCTCTGAAAGATTTGATTGAGTTAAACTCTTAATTAAAAACCTTTTTAGCAACTCTTTCTTTCTTAGCTTTGTATTTCAACTATTATTTGTTCATAAGGACTGATTTTTAAATGTAACTTTAGCTAATCAGCCATGCCACTACTGGATACTCACAAGTTTTCCTCCTGAACCAAATATGAGTTAATATTTGATATTGCTCAAAATTCTAGGCTTAGTAGATCTGGACTAGGAAATAAGGACTGAGTACAAAATGATAGATTTGAACTCACCCTATTCTCCTATTTGCCAGAGCTAAGGTTGCCTCTCTCATCTTTTTTGCAACACAATTTGTAGTGTTTTTAGTCTCATAAATTCTAGTGATTAGATTTTTTCTTCCTTTTGAATGACTTAAAAGAATCCTTACAAGTGAAACTAATGAGATTTAGCAAATTACTTGATTGTATATGTTGTATTGTTGCCAGGAGATTTATTTAATTGGTGTATATAAAACTTTACCCGATAGAAAGAAGAATAAATCCCATCGGGATATTAAGCGAATGCAGTGTGAGTGTGCACCTCTTTCCAAAGATGAGAGAGCTCAAGGTGAAATAGCGTGTGGGGAAGATTGTCTTAACCGTCTCCTCATGATTGAATGGTAAGTAAATGAGAATGTTACTGCTTTTGTTCAGCTTCTATTAAATGTCTTAAAATATTAAAAAGAATTACTAGTGAAGAGTAAAATTTAACCTTTTTCCTTCTATTTATTGTTTGTTGAGTGTTTATAAGCAATAAAATGTCTTTCCCTTGTATTGTGTGTTAGGTTATAGTATAGATTGTAAATGCTCTGTAAAGTAGCCCTAAAATGCTAACAAAGTAATTTAATTTTTAGCCAATCTCCTTTTCTTTCTTGTAATGTTCATGTCCTGAGAGGTAAGTGGTGGTATTTTTTAGCTTTCACTGTGAAATGAGATAAAACCTAACATTTCAAAAACTCATAAAACAAAATGTCTTCCTCTCCCAAATCTCAATCTGTTTGTAGCCTTTCCAGATAATTTTTTTTGTCTGTGCCAACATAGGTAAATATTTACTCTTTATGAATTGAAGTGAAATCTTACTGTATGTAGTTTTGAAAACTTTGTTCTCCCTTGCCCTTCCCCTCTGCACATGCTTAGTAAATATGTTTCGAAGACCTGTTCAGAGCTAGACGTAGAGGCCTGCCTAAACCGTCCCATAGCTGCATTACGTACTCTATTCCCAGCTACCCCCTAAGTATTAATCTCCTGCTGATAGACATTTGCTTTCATAATTTTCTTACAAATGGTAAATATCTTTACCTTTAAAAATATGTGATAAATTTTTTAACATGAAAAGAATATTAAGGTGATTTATAGTGTAGGTACCTTATTTTTAGTGTTAAGTGTTTTCTTTCAAAGTTCAGTCTTTGCTTTTGTTCATGTTACAGTGTTATAAAAATAAAACATTTACCTCAAAAAGTAAAAAGAGCACTTTTGGTATTCCTTTACCTAAACTAAAAAGAGAGGTGATAGTATACATGTCAGAGGAGGAGACACAGAGTTAGTGCTCTGCTCCTGATGTGACGTTGTTGCCCTAGTCTCTGTGGTCTTCTGGCTCTTCCTTGCCAACCTTGCTAAACAGATAGGAAGTGCAGAATTTCTTTCTTCATGTTATTCCCATACTGAAGCTTTTCCCCCATTCCAGCAGCCCATCTTTCTTTTCGGTTATCCTGAGCAGTGTAAGGTCCATTCCTTCAAGCAGGCCTCGTTTCCTGTTTCTGCACACAGGCAGGCACTGCCGCTGCAGCTCTTGCTTTCCTTACTCTCCGTGCCCTGTGTGTCATTAGAGATGGTGCTAAATTCTGCTCCTTCCTGACAGCTTTCCTTCACTACCTCACTGTAAAGCGAGTCCTTCGTCCTTCGAGCTTCTGTAAAAATGTTATTTACTACTAGTTTGGCAATAAATAATGTATTGGAAATGATGGGCAATCTCTATTAATATTTTAACCTTAGTATTTAAAACATTTGTTTCTGCCAGTTTTGGAGTATTGAGAATTTAGTGAATGTTTGACTTTATTATTTTTTTTCTAGTATACATGGGGAAAAGGCTTGCCATTTCATATTGTGTTTACTCTGCACAAGGATATGTTTAATGGTGACTATGGTTTCTCTTAAATGTAGGTCAGTTTAGCTGCATTCAAAAGATTAAATTAATGATGATTGGAGTGGAATATAACAGAAGGTGCACTGGCAGAAAATAAGTTAGCCCTGCAGAGTTGTCAGGAATACTGCAAACTTCCTTCCATGCAGCCTGGAAATGTATTCTAGACACAAGGGAGTGGTTAATGATTAGAGGACAAGACTGTATTGTGGGCATCTTCTGATTAAGCAACAGTGTAGACACTCAGTTCTGAGAAATCCCTTCATGGGGGAAGGAATTATTGAGGAAGGCTTACTTAAAGGTGTACCACATATATGGTGATTGTACCACAAATATATGGACATACTATGTACTCTAGCAAATATATTTTGTTTCTTTTGCTGCTTCGAAGAATTAATTTTCTCCATTTCTTATTTCAGCTCTTCTCGGTGTCCAAATGGGGATTATTGTTCCAATAGACGATTTCAGAGAAAGCAGCATGCAGATGTGGAAGTCATACTCACAGAAAAGAAAGGCTGGGGCTTGAGAGCTGCCAAAGACCTTCCTTCGTAAGTTATGTTTTAATCATCTTTCACTTCCTTTTTGTGTTGGTGAAGTTGATTAGATACTTTGTAGGAAAATAATTTATCTATTATACTGAGGTTTAATAATGATAATTGTACAGAATGACCACTTGGTAGCTAGTATGTTAAAAAATCCACTTTTATGGAAAAAAAATCATATATATATATATATGTACACACACACACACACACGTGTGTGTGCGCACGCGCGCATTTTGTCACTTGTGACATTTGAACTAGGCAGGTCCATTTTTGTCTAATAGTTATGTTCCTCTTAATTCCAAGCAATCATTGAATGTTGTAGATCCTTAATGAAACTCGATAAAAAGGAGTTGGGATTGGATGTGTTAATGTGTATAAAACTGAGTTGGAATCAGAAAAGAAGAGAGTATCTGAAAATATTGAGGTAGAGAATTAAAGCATACTTGATAGACACTCTGAACATTTGTTGAATGAATAAGTGTCCTCCACCTAACTCATGTAAACTTTTTATATGTAATGCAATAGAAGTTTCATTTTATTTTCTGCCATATTCAGTATTTCTTTCAAATACAATTTGCTTATATATCACATATTAAAGTATTTTTATGCTTTATTTTAAAGTTAAATATATACAGGTTACCTGTGTTTATGATTTTAAAACATTTTGAATACATAAAAGAAATCAAGTAAGACAATAAAACAGGGGTGTCAAACTCATTTTCACCAGGGGCCACGTCAGCCTCGCAGTTGCCTTCAAAGGGTTGAATGTAATTTTAGGACTGTATAAATGTGACTACCTCTTAACAGTTAAGCAAAAGCTAGAGCTTGGCGCTGCTGCTGGGTAGGAACATGGTGCCCAGCCGGATTAAACAAGGTGGAGCACCAGATTCAGCCCGTGAGCCTTGTGTTTGCCACCTGTGCAATAAAAAATTTGCTGAGTTCTAGGGACTCAGGCACAGCTAATCTTTCAGAATCCTCTAAGCAGGTGGCTACGCTTAGATGGGATTTGGAATGGGTTGAGGGTTTTTAGTCTGTTTATTTTGGGGATTCAAAGGTATCCTCACAGGTAACAGATAATCTAATAATCACCACTGCCACCACCACCAAGTAATTTAGTTTTCTGACAAGAATTTCATATATTTTTTAAAAGTCAAATTGTTTTGTTTTTCTTGTGAAAGTAGGAAATGATGTTTGTATCAGTCCATTCTTTTAGGCACTAACCAGAAAACAAAACAAAACATGTTCTGTTATATAAAAAGTGGATAGTCACAACTCATATATTTTCTTCTTTACAGAATCATCTCATTATATTCCATATCCAATTCATTGGATTCTTTATAATAGTTTAAACAAATAATAGGCTAAATGTCCTTTTAAACACTATTAATGATATTGAACTTAGAAGTTCCCAGATTAGTCCAGTGAATTTCTAAAATCACTAACTCTGGTCTAGCTGCAGGTTTTCAGGGACACTTTTATTCTACCCAAGCCAGCCAGCCAGCGGGGGTTTTCTATTTGAGAGGAGTCTTTTTTTTTTTTTTTTTTTAATTCTAGGAATAGTCTGGACACTGCCTCTTAGCAGAGTTTCACTAAAACCTAATGTAAATTCTTGCTGTATACAACATAGACTTTGTGGCTCAGGAACCCATTTCTGTTGGGTAAGGGAGGAGAGAATGTATTACTGGTTCACATAGCAGGTTAAAATTTTCTGCAGCTCTTTAGCTTTCCTCAGCTACTCACAGAGAACCCTGCTTTGGTAAGATATACTGGGACTTAGTATTTCCATGTTTCCCACACCTTCCTATTCGTATAGCTTCCATATGCTGATGGTAATAACCAGTATCATCAATTTTTAGTGTAGAACTATTTAGATATTAAATTGGAATACTCTACCAGTGAATAAGGACATATTGTCAGATATGCACAGGATGAGGAAGCATTTGGGGCTAAGTTACTACTTAGTGTTAAAGTATTACAGACTCCATCAAAGAACCCCAAGCAAATCCCTACCAAAATTTTTTAGTTTTAGGCTGGAGGAATGAATGGAAGGCATTGCTGTTCAGGTTGACTTACTATTTTGGATACCAAATGGGGCTTTGAAAAAAAATTGAGGTAAAATTCTCATGATATAATAGTAACCATTTTAAAATGCATAATTCAGTGGCATTTATCGTACATTCACAATATCGTTCAGCTATCACCTCTTTCTAATTCTAAAACATTTTCTTTACCGTAAAAGGAAACTATACACATTAAGGAGAATCTCCTCATTGCCCCCTCCTTCCAGCACTTGGCAATCTCTGATCTCCTTTCTGTCTCTGTGGATTTACCTATTCTAGATATTTCATGTAAATGAAATCATATACATGTGGCCTCTTTAACATAGATGGAATCCTGTTTTTGAAGTTTCACCTCTTACAACATATCAGCACTTTTTTAAATGTGAATATGCTACATTTTGTTTAACCATTCATCAGCTGATGATCATTTGGACAAATCGGGCTTTTTTTTCTTTTGAAGATTTTATTTATGTTTTAGAGAGATGGGAAGGGAGGGAGAGAAACATTAATGTGTGAGAGAAACATTGATCTGTTGCCTCTCACACCCACCCCAACCAGGGACCAGGCCTTCAACCCAGGCGTGTGCCCTGACCATGAATCAAATTGGGGACCTTTCACTTTTGCAGGATGACACCAACCCACTGAGACACTGGTTAGGGCCTAATGGGACTTTTTTAAAAGCCATTTTTTCCTATAATGTTTTATGAAAACATTGAAAAGTTAAAGAGCTGTATATTTCACACTTATATAATTGCCACATATGTTCTAAATTGTTGGCATTTTGCTATATTTGCTTTATTTTGTATTCTCCATGTGCTCATCTCTTTATCCATCTTTTTGATGAATTTTAAGGGGGAATTGCAGTCATTACCTTTAACCCCTAAACCTTCCTGAGCTGGAGCCATCTAGCTTTGCAATGATAATATCATCACCCCTTTCCATCTTCTGCCTGCCACAGTGCAGCACTGTTGCTTTTCACAGACTTTAAGGAGTTGAGTGAAGAGAGACCTCATTAAACCAGGAGCAATATCAGACTAAGACAAAGCTGAACTATGAATCAAGAGTTACTGCCTCCACCGTCAGGGGCTTCAGTCCTTCCCTGTGTTAGTCAGTTTGGTGTTACTCTTTTTTTTTTTCTTTTGGTTGTTTTTAATTGAGACATAGCTTTTCTAGCCAGTTTTAAGGACTGCGTGATAGGCTTTCTCATTGGCTTCATTTAGTTTTTTTTGTAGGTTAGGCAGCTGAAGGGTCTAGTGACTCTTACATTTCCTAGGTTACTGAGGACTTTGAGACTCCTCTCAGCTGCATCATCAAGCCCAGGCTGTTATATCCACGGGCAGTGACATGTCCTTCAGAATTCCTGATGGTATGAAGTCTAGTCAGATTTAATGCTTGGTCAGATTGTAGAGGTGACTTGAGAGCAGTGTCAGGACAATTGAGTATTTTAGTGTAATTGCAAAGAGTGTCTTTATGATACAATGGGGCAAGCAGTTACTCAGGTGAAGTTTGAGTCCCAGGCTATACACCTAGCTTTGTGACCTTATTGCAATGAACTTTATTTGCATGGCTTTCTTCCTCCCTCCCTTCCTCCCTCCCTCCCTTCCTCCCTTCCTTAAGAGAGTGAGGAAGGGAGGTAGAGGGAAGAAACATCAGTATAAGAGAGAAGCTTCGATAGGTTGCCTTTCATACATGCCCGCAACCCAGGCACATGCCCTGACCAGGAATTGAACCTGGGACGTTTCACTTACGGGATGACACCCAACCCACTGAGTCTGACCGGTTAGGGCTTCAGTGAACTTTAAGTGAGAACTAGGGGAGGAAATGGACATAATTTTTACTTAAGAGGTACCAAATTCTGTATGTGTTTTGTAGTTAGTCAATATCACATTTAATCTATGTGGCAGCCTGTGATGTGTCATTTTTTTCTTTTTCTCAAGAGAGGGGACTGATCCAAGAAGTAGAGAGTCCAACATTAGAGGAGCCCAAATTTGGTGACCATTCTAGTACATTTCTTACCAAACAATAAGCTTCTGAGATTAGAAAGGAAAATTCAAGTATTGTTTATGAAAATAGTAATTTTTCAGGGTTATCTGTGAGTAATGTTTTGATTATCGAGACCTAAATTTGTTTTTGATGGACTGCTGCACAAATGCATGTATATACATTATAATCCTGTTTTGGGGGTTTACTTTTTTTTGTTTTTGTTTTTTTCTCATTTGTTTTTAACTGCTTTATTTTCTAAGCTAAGAGGGTTTAATTTTTTTTATCAATTGGCTAGTTAATTCCTTCTTTAATAAGTGCATTGATTATATCAATATGTTGTAAATAAATACAAATGATTTACATTTTAAACATCTCTGGTTAGAGCCAGGGCATTTTTATTTTGATGAGATAAGCTGACACTTCCTGGCAGGTCATTTCAGGGTAGAATTGAGGATCAAAGCATAGAAATGCATTGGTGGGAATGAGCTTTTATAGAATAAAGGGAAGGGGAAGAGAATGAGAATTTAATATCTTCGATAGAGGAAAAAAATAGGTAAATAACCAAGGAAAGAACAATCAAGGGTGGAAAGTAACTGAAAGAAGCCAAGGCGAGAGATTCATGATAATTATTGATAAATGCTAGAGAAAACTCAAAAGAGAATGCAGTGAGAGAAATGACCTTTTAGGTTATATTTGGCCTTTAACGTCATTGGAAACCTTTGAGAGTAAAGCCAGTAGAAGGGCCGCTATATTTGTTTAAGTTGACTCCTATTTTTCTAAAACATAGAAAGCCTCTAATTCTTCAGTGCCTCCTTTTTTCTTCAGAGTTGTTTCTCAGCTCTGAATCAGTTTTTTCATGATAATGTAAACCAAACTTGCAAGTTTTTTTTAATATCTAGTTAGAAAAAGTATGTGCATCTTGGCACGGTGTGTAAATTATAAAAGCTTCTTAGAATAAATGTTCTTAAAACTATTAGGAAGGAGAAAATTAACCTCGATTATATGCTAGGTACTTTACATCTATTTCCTTATGTCTTGTGTAATACAAATTTTATCCACTTTGGAATATTTTTTTAAATTTGTTTGTTTTTAGAGAGAGGAGAAGGGAGAAAGAGAGGGAGAGAGACATCAGTGTGTGGTTGCCTCTTGCATGTCTCCTACTGGGGATCTGACCTGCTACCCAGGCATATACCCTATACTGGGAATTGAACCGGCGAGCCCCCGGTTCACAGGCTGGCGCTCAGTCCACTGAGTCACAGCAGCCAGGGCTAGAATATCTCTTTACACTCATTACTTTTGCTTAGATATATGTGTTTTCCATATAGGAAAATGCTCCTATGCAGGAAGTGTTATTGTTTCCTTTTTGTTTTGCCAGAAACACCTTTGTCCTGGAATACTGTGGAGAAGTACTTGATCATAAAGAGTTTAAAGCCCGGGTAAAGGAGTATGCACGAAATAAAAATATCCACTACTATTTCATGGCCCTAAAGAATGATGAGGTGAGCAGCATGGATGTGTTTGCTTTGAAACAGAGCTGGAAGCTATTGAATTGAAAGATTCATTGATCTTCACTGATCTCTGGAATAATTGGCAAAAAATGAGGGGCAGAACAGTGTATATAATTTGTTTCTGTTTTGAAAAAGGATGGGAGGGAAAGGTGCTTTACATATATAAATGTAGATATGCATGCTTCCTATTATTATAATTCTTAAAAATTGATGACCCTTCCCAAGAGCTTTTGTTTATGTGGGTTATATTTGTTAATATTTAGCATATTAAAAATTAAAGATGAGAAATTGAAAAATAATTATTAAACCATTTCAAAGTAGTAAGCCCGTTATATATTGACACAAATAGTCATGAAAATTATTTAAAAAATTTTTTTAGCGAGGAGTGCCATTGTTTTATTTTTACAAATCTCTTCGATATCTGGCTTAATAGAACTTAGCTAGATTCTCATATTTGCCTCTACATTCAGCCTGGAAATGCAAATCTTAGGGATGGACCCAGGACCTGCTGAGTTATAACTCTGGAGGTAGGCCCAGCAGGAGTTGTAAAAAGCGGTCCAGGGGATTCAGATACACAGGTTTGAGAGCTACCACCCTGTGACATAGCATGTACTTTAAAATGAAGTTATGCACACACAAAGTGAGATTGGTATATAGTAGGGTGTAAGAAATAGCTAGAAGGTGATAAATATGGAGATAGTTTTGCCTGTAGGTAAAACGTTTATCGCTAGCAGATTTTCTGGAGGAAGCAGTCATCACCTTGATGTGTAATGTTGTATGAGAGCGTTCTCTAGAGGAAAGCAGGTTAGGGTTGGGATTTTAAATGTGCCGAATGCCTTCCCTTTGCAAAGTGCAAGTATATTTTAAGATTTCATTTTTAACTCTTAAATTATCCTTTTCCCTAGATAATAGATGCCACTCAGAAAGGAAATTGCTCTCGTTTCATGAATCACAGCTGTGAACCGAACTGTGAGACTCAAAAAGTAAGTTGATATAGATTTAGAGTTTGGGGTATTGGTTTAAGATTGCTGTTCTGACCATTTTAGATTCTATATCCAAGGTACCCATAGCTTTTTAAATTGTTTTTTAAACTTATTATTATTTTCTTAATCCTCAACCAAGGATATGTTTATTGATTTTAGAGGGGGAGAAAGAGAGAGAGAAACAACATAGATGTGAGAGAGAAACATCAGTCGTTTGCCTCCTGTTCACGCCCCAACTAGGGATCAAACCCACAACCTAGGTATGTGCCCTGACCGGGAAATTGAACCCCAAACTTTTTTTAGTGTATGGGTTGATGCTCCAACCAACTGAGCCACCCGGCCAGGGCCTGTGGCTTTTATTTTTAAGTCCTGTTCTTCTACTTTATTTTATTGTTAAAAATTTTATTTTCAAGTAAGTTTAGACTATGAAATAATAGTTCTGAAATAGTACAGATTTTCATACTATCCTTTACTTAGATTCCCCAAGTGTATACATCATACATAGCCATAATGTAATTACTCAAGCCAGGATATACTATTAACTGTTAGGATAATCTAAAGGCCTATTCAAGTTTTGTCATCTCATTCTTAAAAATAATTTTTAAAGAAGATTTTATTTATTTTTGGAGGCGGGGAGAGAGGGAGGAAGAGGGAGAAACATTGATGTGCAAGAGAAACATCAGTTGGTTACCTCTTGCACGCCCCCAGCTGGGGATTTGGCCCACAACCGAGGCATGTCCCCTAACAGGGAATGGAACTGGTGACCTCTTGGTTCACAGGCCAATGCTCAACGCATTGACCACACCAGCCAGGGTGCCATTTCATTACTTTGGTCTAGGATCCAGTCTAGGAAACTTCTGTTGCATTTAACTGTCACCTCTCTTTGCCCATAAATTTCAGATATTATTTCAAAGGTGCCAAATACAAAACTAAACTTTGTTTTTGAAGTCCGATGTGTGTGTGTGGCATGCACATTTTTATCAGTTCCCATCCAGGTTCCAAATTTGACTATTTTAATGACATAGTAAGGGGCCAAATGGGCACAGATAAGAGGGATTATACGTGATACGCAAGTGGGTACACTCCTCCTCCTCAACAAAGCCAGGCTTTGGGTCTTGCTTTTCTTTATGGTGCTGTGCCTGGCACATCGTCGACCCTTGATAAGTCCATTCGTCAATGGATTCGTCGTTTTGAGTACCTCTCATTTGTGTTTTGAGCTTATATTTTAGAAAAATATATACATTAGAACTTTGGTTCTTTTTCAGGTTAAGAAAACTGGACTCACTCCCTACAAAAGTATATATCAGTGATCCCTTCTCATATCAAGATAGTGCTTTTGAGTCCTGGATATTTTTTTACCTTTGATTTATGTGCTAATAGATCTTAGATATGATTCTTTCTAAGAGTCAACTTGTAATGAATTGGAGAAACCAGTTTGAAATTACTTCACCTAAGTTCTGGTTCTAGCTTTGCTGTAGCTGGTGGCCACATGTCTAGCTATGAGACTCCACCTGTGCTATGCCCTTCATCTTTTTAAGTCTGGGTTTTTTCATCAGTAACATGTTCACATGGTCTGGAGAGGAGCTCTACAGTCGACTTACGTCTCAAATGTTCTGGATTTACAAGGTCTAACTCCTGTGTATTTACTCCCATTTTAATTCTGGAGTTTTTTATACATGTGTTCTGATGTTTCCCTTCCCTTTCACTACACTGAGCCGTGTGACCACTGTGTCATGAAATTGAACTTTGGTATCATTTTCCCCTGTTTCCATACCCCATCTTACCTAAGAACACAGTTACTTTAGACGTGGTATAAGGTAATATAAATTTGCCTGTGATATTCAGTGACACCAAGCACTCCCTATTTGCTTATTTTTAGTACAAGTTAATCTTTTATATGCGGAAATGTGTATTAAATTAGTTAAAGTAGCAGTTACTTTTGTTGGAGACAAATTATAGATGATACTTAATATGGTAGTTCATGAAATAAAAGTACTACTTAAATATATTTATTTAAGGAAAAAGTTCCCCATTTACCTATTTGGAAAAACCTTTATTTTCTAAAGAGGCACATGCATAATTAAGGTTAATGATGATATTTAAAAAACACATGGATTAATCAGTTACTAATTTCTTTTCTTTTAAAAACAACATCTCAGTGGACTGTGAATGGACAGCTACGGGTTGGGTTTTTTACCACCAAATTGGTTCCTTCAGGCTCAGAGTTAACATTTGACTATCAGTTCCAGAGATACGGGTGAGTATTGTTTCTGTTCTGTTTTGCTGCTTCTGATGGGGAAATAGACTGTTCAGACATAGAGATATAAAACTTTGATGTGAATTACTGAGAAGTTATACATACTACTAGCTGTTATCTGTAGTGTACTGTTTCAGTTTGTGTGTTTTTTTATACTGTATGGCACTTTGGGCCATTAAGGGATTTGTATGTGAACTACATTATTTTCCTCAGAACTTCATACTGTCATATTTATGTGATTATGTTTTCAATATTTTAAACATTTTTCAATTATAGAAATGTCAACTGTGTGTGTAAAGAGAATAGCACAATAAATCTTTATTCATCTATCAGTTGTCAACTCATGATTAATCTTTTCTCATCTATACCATATTGTACTTTGAAAAATAATTTGTTACCTAGTTTTGTTTACCAAAATCAATACATAATGCAGTAGCAATGAATACACTTAGCATCTATTAAAATATACTGTGGTTTTACAAAATCCCACTAAAGAGGAACAGGATTCCTTGGGGCAATACTTGGTTCCAAGTTTGAGACAGGAATTGAAGAAGGTGATCCTGGGTTATCTTGTCATACCAGAGAACCAGTTGTAAAATATTAGGAGGGTCATGTGGAAAGGACTTAGGAGCTGGCTTGAATAGGCTGTCATTTAGCAAAGGTGGGAGAGTTCTTATTAACACTTAAGTATCAATAAGGATAATAACTGAAGCAGTTTGAAACACATTATATAAAGTCCTTGAGTTTTAGTGGTATTTTAAAAATAAAATTGCATTCATCATAATTGATGAGAACCAATTCATGATTTTAAAAACTAACATTATAAATTCAAAAAGGAAAAAAAAAATTAAGCATGTATCCTGCTTTTTCCAAGTGACTTTTACTTCAGGTTTAACCAAAAACTAATGAGAAGAAGTTCTTCTTCATTCAGGTTGTTTCAGCTAATAAGTGCAGTACAGTGGTACCACATTTAGCATTACCTCCTGAACTAGTGAACCTGGCACCTGTTGAGTATCAGGGGTGAGTGCAGACTGGGCTCTGTGTAGGCCTCGATAGTTTTTCTCTCGTGTTTGTACTGTCCTCTTTGAAGGAGGGAAAACTAGAAATCAAATGCTATTTGTGATTTCCTGCTCTATTTTTTGAATAATTTATTTTAGTGCCTCTGATTGCTACTGTCATACTAAATCTTTCAGTTTGCTTTGGAACAGTTTTCCTCAGGTAGCACTCTCAGGTCACACAGTAAACCAGTGGCAGAAGTAGTTTGTACCCAGGCCTATACACTTAGGCCTATGTTCTTTCCACCATTTTCCCTTGACTCTGTAGTTACATTTATTTGTTAACTGTATTTATTATTAGTGTCTCATCCATATGTGATGATAACTTTTTTCATAATCATGTATTTCCTTTTAAGTATCCTGTACTAATAATGCATTTTATATCTGTGTATATCTGTTTATAATAATACATTTGATTACTCTGTGTACCAGTTAAATATTTACATATAAGCAATAGATGTTGAACTATTTAAGCAATTTTGTTCTTAGTCCAAATGTGTGTATGAGCTCTTATTTTCATATATTAGTAGGTACTTCTGTAAAATAAAGAAATTATTCATTAACTTCTTGGCTAGTTTTGTCTGGTCAATAAAGTAAGGTTAGAAAAAGAATGAATATTTTTAAGAGCAATTTTCAGGCATTTGCATTGGATAGTGTAAGGTTTTTTGAAGTCTCAAGATAATTGTTTTTGGGTTTTTTTAGGTTGGATTGACTTCTCTCTTGTAATTGTTATATTGTCAACATTTTTATATGGTTTACTTTCGCATACTGACATCTTTCCTATGCTCCTTGAACAGAAAAGAAGCTCAGAAATGTTTCTGTGGGTCAGCTAACTGCCGAGGTTACCTGGGAGGAGAGAATAGAGTCAGCATCAGAGCAGCAGGTGGGAAGATGAAGAAGGAACGATCTCGTAAGAAGGATTCAGTAAGTGTTACATTTGTCTTTAAAATTACACCATGTGCATTTTAAGAAGGGGAGGGAGCTTTTCTGATTGATGTTTGAAAAGTCAAAACTACAACCAGAGACATTCAGGATCAGGTGAAATAATCGTTGAAAAGAAGGGTGGATGATTGCTGTTTTTATTTCAGGTTCATAGAAATTAGAATTAGATACATTTGAGAACTAATGAAGTCTTTTTTTTTAAAAAAAAGATTTTATTTATTTTTAGAGGGGAAGAGAAAGAGATGAAAAGAAACATCAGTGTGTGGTTGCCTCTCATGCTCATCCCCCCCCCCCCCCCCCCCCCCCCCCCCCCCCCCCCCCCCCCCCCCCCCCCCCCCCCCCCCCCCCCCCCCCCCCCCCCCCCGCCAGGGACCTGGCCCACAACCCAGGCATGTGCCCTGGCTGGAAATCTAACTGTCGACCCTTCAGTTTGCAGTCTGGCGCTCAACCCATTGAGCTATACCAGCCAGGGCTGAAGTCATCCTGAAAACACATGGGCTAATAGTTTTTCAGAGCCTGTAAAAAACTCCTAATTCTAAGTACAATAAAATATTTTCTGTTAGCTCACTTAAGGTTGATATGTATTCTTAATCTTTTAATATTGGTCTGACTTGTTTGGAACTCTAAAGTTTGCAAGTATTCTTAAAATCTCTGAAAACCCTATTTAGAGTGTAAAGTGAATTTTGAGAGGTAACAGGCAACCCCAGAGTGAGAAAGGAATAGTCTCAGATGGTCTTTTCATTTAATACATGAGAACAGTAGTTGAAGCCTCTTTCTCCTCCAGCTCACCTGAGTTACTACGGGAGGTGGGATGCATCTGGTTATTAAAAGGACTCTTAACTGGGACAAGGACTTTGTGTGTCTGTGTTTTGTATGTTTCTCCTCCCTTTTTACAAAAATTCTTTTTAACCTTTATATAACCACCTGGCAAGATCCGTAATGAAAATGCACATTTCTGAGACCATCTCTAGACCTGTAAATCTTAGTGGAGTGCTAGGAGAAGGAGCTGTTCCACTGAGATCTTTTGTAATTAGCTCATTCCTGGACTTTTTTAGGAAAAAATAATGTTAAGAATTATAAATAACATTGATCTTACTGTTTAGATTCGGAGATAGAAGACATAATGGGGGGAGCAGATAATGGTTGAAAGATGATGTCATTAAGCCCAAATTAATTGGAGAGAATTGTGTAGAACCTGAATTCTGTAACAAGACATGAGTATAGAAAAGTATTGAAAAGGGCCATTTAAAAAATGTGAAAAAGGAGAGTTTATAACAAATACCCATGTTTCTACTACCCAATATGAAAAAAGCTCTTTCGAGTATTGTGTGTGCTTCAGCTCCCTTTGTAGAGGACATGTACGGTGTAACTGTGTGCCAAGCACCCTTCTAAGCACTTGACATCTTAACTCATTTAATTGTCACAATAAGCCTTTCCTTAAATTAGGCACAAGGACTTTCCCTCTTTTACAGACGAGAACACAAAGGCTCAGAGAGGTTGCAAGGTCACCTAGTAGATGGTGGATGGAAATGAGCTCATCTAGTTCTTGTCTTTGCTCCTAACCACTGTTGCACTGCAGTCAAACTGTAGAGAGCAGTCCCCTCCCCTCCCGACTCCGACAGATTTGGTAATAACAGCCAATTTTTCTATATTTTAGAATATATTGAGTGGAGTTTTAAGAAATGGTTTAATATGTATGTATATATCTACAATTTATTTTTAAGTCTTATTTTAAAATTTGATCCATGTTTATATACATGTATAAATGAACAAACATTTTTAACTGCTGTAAATTTTTTCATCATACAACAGTTTACTTACATATATTCCTACTAATGGACACTTGTGTTTCCAACTCTTTGGTCTTAATGTCAAAAGTTAATATCTTTATACATGTCTCTTCTGTACATGTTTCTTCAAGGGTATATCTGTGGAAGTGGTCACTGGGTCATAGCCTATTAGCCTTTTTGACTTGACTATTACAGGAAATTTTTCTTTAAACTCCATTACATTGCATTTATTTTTAACTCTTATTTTATGCAATTGATAGTTTACCAGAACAACTACAAAATAGTCATTAAACATATTGACCTAAGCTAAACTCTTCATAAAAACTTCCCTTTGGCTATTTCCTGTTTTCAAAACTTATATAATAAACACACTTTTGAAAACTACATTATTGATAGGAAGTGTCCTTATAATATGGTGGTTTCCTGGGTGGTGTTTATACCTCCATCATACCAATATCCGATGGCTTTCTGTTTTCCTGATAAGATTAAAGAATGACCCCAAGGAACTAAAGTGTAGGTGTTCTTGTATTTTTTTTTTTTTTATTCTGGTAACAGTTGTCAATATCAGTGTGGGCCTTGGTATTATAGACTGAATTAGGTGTAATGTGAATCCAGTTGTTTGGTGGGCTGAAGTCGTGGGTTCTAGATATGAAGTTATTTTGGAATAGAAATATTTCAGATGAGACTTCCAGCCAAGATGGAGGCGTAGATAGATACACTGTGCCTTCTCATACAACCAAAATAAGGACAACAACAATTTAGAAACAATAACAACCGGAACTGACAGAAAATTGAACTGTATGGAAGTCTGAACAACCAAGGAGTTAAAATAGACACATTCATCCAGACTGGTAAGTGGGGCAGAGTCAGACGGCCAGGTGGAGAAGGGTCAGCACAAAAAGTGGTGGCACTGGGTGCACAAGGCACCCTGGGCATGCAAGACGGCAACTGTCAGACCCCGGGTGCAGGGTGGCAACAGGCAGACCCAGTGAGGCAGTGATTGTGAAGCAAGGCACTGCACGCAAGGCTGACCGGGCAGTCCCACATTTGCACGCAGATAAACCAGGCAAAACTGGGGAGAAAGACAGACTAGGCAACCCAGGGTCCCAGCGCCAGGAAATAAGGCCTTGAAACAGAGATTGAAAACACATTTGGGGATTGAGGTGCTAGGAGAGACTCTTAGCCTCACAGGAGAATTCATTGGAGAGACCCACGGGGTTCTAGAATGTACACAAGCCCACCCACATGGGGATCAGCACCAGAAAGGCCCAGTTTGCTTGGGGGAAGTGGTGGAAGGGACTGAAAGCCAACAGAGAGTAGAGCAAGCGCCATTGTTCCTTCTCAGACCCCACTCCCACATACAACACCACAACCTAGCAACTGGGTCACCCCACCCTGGTGAACACCTAAGGCTCCGCCCCTCATACACAATAGGCTTGACAAGACCAAAAAAATTGGCGCAAACAGAAGAACAAATCAAAGCTCCATACCAATACAACTAAGCGAAGAGGAGATAGCCAACCTATCAGATGCACAGTTCAAAGCACTGGTGATCAGGACGCTCACAGAATTGGTTTATTCTGGTTGCAAATTAGATGAAAAAATGAAGGCTACGCTAAATGAAATGAAGGAAAATGCACAGGGAACCAATAGTGATAGGAAGAAAACTGGGACTCAAATCAATGGAGTGGACCAGAAGGAAGAAAGAAACAATGACACAGAAAAGAATGAAGAAACAAGAATTCAGAAAAATGAAGAGAGGCTTAGGAACCCTCAGGACATCTTTAAATGTTCCAACATCTGAATTATAGGGGTACCAGAAGGGGAAGAGGAAGAGCAACAAGTGGAAAAGTTATTTGAACAAATAATAAAGGAGAAATTCCCCCCAATCTGGCAAAGGAAATAGACTTCCAAGAAGTCCAGGAAGCTCAGAGTCCCAAAGAAGTTGGACCCAAGGAGGAACACACGTCATAATTACATTAGCCAAGGTAAAAATGAAGAAGAGAATCCTAGAAGCAGCAAGAGATAAGACAGTAACCTACAAAGGAGTTCTCATCAGATGGTCAACTGATTTCTCAAAAGAGACCTTGCAGGCAAGAAGGGGCTGGAAAGAAGTATTTCAAGTCATGAAAGGCAAGGATCTACATTCAAGATTGCTCTGTCCAGCAAAGCTTTCATTTAGAATGGAAGGGCAGATAAAGTGCTTCTCAGATAAGGTCAAGTTAAAGGAGTTCATCATCACCAAGCCCTTATTTTATGAAAAGTTAAAGGGACTTATCTAAGGAAAAGAAGATAAAAAACATGTATAGTAAAATGACAGCAAACTCACAATTATTAACAACCACACCTAGATGAAAAACAAACTAAGCAAACAACTAGAACAGGAACAGAACCACAGAAATGGAGAACACATGGAGGGCAGCAACAGGGGATTTGGGAGGGGGAGAGAGGGGGAAAAGGTACAGAGAATAAGTAGCATAGGTGGTACGTAGAAAATAGGGGGGGGGTAAGAATAGTATGCGAAATGTAGAAGCTAAAGAACTTATGACACATGGACATGAACTAAAGGGGGAATGCGGGTGGGAGAGGGTATGCAAGATGGAACGGAATGAAGGGGGAGAAATGGGACAACTGTAATAGCATAATCAAAATATATTTAAAAATAAAAAAGAATATTTCGGATGAAACTTTGCCCGGGTAGAGGAATGACCTAGTATAAATCTAGGTTCCTAGAAGGGTAATTTGCACTTCACTCTAATGAAGAGTGTAACTTTAGTTTAGTTTTACTTGGATTGTTTCCTATGAAATCCCCTTCTGCATGTCTAGGTTCTTCTTCTTTTTTTAAAGATTTTATTTGTCTTTAGAGAGAGGGGAATGGAAGGAGAAAGAGAGAGAAACATTGATGAGTGAGGTACATTGAACTGTTGTCTCTTGCACACCTGCTCCTGGGGACCTGGCCTACAACCCAGGCATGCGCCCTAGAGTGGGGGTCAAACTGTCAACCCTTTGGTTCGCAGGCTGGCACTCAGTCCACTGACCTATACCCAGCCAGGGCTGTATGTCTAGGTTCTGAGTTCTGATTAGGTATAGTTGAGCAGAATCACATAAGTAGCACCTCTTGAATTCCCAAGAATGAGTCTTAGGACTTCTTTTGGTTTGGTTGTGGAGATGACAGTATAACAGCAGTTTAAAATACAGTTTTGCATGTGTGAACTATTAATAAGAATATGTTAATGATACTAATCTTCGTCATCCCCCATAGTAACTAACCCTTGGTTGGCAAATTTTTTATTCCTTGCTCTTACGGTTTTTAAAAATTTTTTTTAAAGATTTTTTGTTTATTCATTTTTAGAAAAGGGAAGGGAAGGACAAAGAGAGGGAGAGAAACACTAATGTGTGGTTGCCTCTTGCATGCCCCTTACTGGGGACCTGGCCAACAGCCCAGGCATATGCCCTGACTGGGAACCAAATCAGTGACCCATTGGTTCGTAGGCCAGTGCTCAAACCACTGAGCCACACCAGCCAGGGCTCTACAATATGTTTTAT
Source organism: Tonatia bakeri (assembly GCA_004024845.1). Classification (NCBI taxonomy): domain Eukaryota; kingdom Metazoa; phylum Chordata; class Mammalia; order Chiroptera; family Phyllostomidae; genus Tonatia; species Tonatia bakeri. The sequence goes on from PVIA01004198.1 coordinate 120,470, forward strand.
CTGAAGATATTAAAAATGGGGCTTAGACCCATTAAAGACAGTATATAGTTAAAAAAATACTTAAGTATTAAAAAAGAATGATTTTTTAATTTCTTAGTTAGATAGTTAGCATCTTTTCATATGCTTATTTGCCATCTGTGTATTTTCTTTGACAAGGTGTCTATTAAGATCTTTGGCCCATTTTTAAATCACCTTGTTCTTTATTGTTGAGTTTTGAGAGTAAGTAATTCTCTGGACTGATTAAATACTTAACAGAATAAATTTTTAAGTGCTACAGAATTGTGCATAAATGGACATGTAAAGTTCCAGTTATCAATAATTTATTAAAATATATCCTATTTCTTCTTGTACGTTAAGTTTTAGTTATTTAACTCAAATCCTTTTTGGAAGGTGGTGATCCATAAATGAAAATAGTATGTGGAATCTAATGAACAAACTGAACTAACAAGGAAAATGGGGAGCAGGATGGAGAGCAGGATGACAGCTATGGTGGGGAGAGGATGGGAGTGGAGGGATGGAGCAAAAAGGACACATGGACATGGACAACAGTGTTGTGATTGCTCTGAGGAAGGAGGGTATTAGGGGACTATGGTAATGGGGAAAAATACAATAAAGAAAAAAATAAAGTTCAAAGACAAAAAAAAGAAAGAAAAAGAGAATAATACTTTTTAGTGAATGTAAATTAATGAAAGCAGTTAAACTCAGTCGTCCCTTGCCCCCACCATGTATCCTAAAAATTATTCCACAATTGATTGTCACCTTTATCCAACATTATGGAAGCTGTATCATATCACCATTGAGATTGCCATGCTTACTGTTAAACATATGTCAGTATAGTCATTAAGCTTATCATTATAGTAGGAATGCTGAAAAGTTGTTGGCCTCTGTATTTTGTTTACAAAATTTTATTTATACTTAAGTTTCTGCATTTTTACTGTTTATTTCCTTATCTTTAGGAAAAAGATAAGGTTACTACTTTATAATATTCTAGGAGTACCTTAATTATAGTAATATCGATTCCATATATGTTTATTGCATGAATGAAAGTAACAACTCAGTTTTGTCCCAAGTTTTCAGAGTTATAGAATCTGTTACATGCCTAATTACAAATGATGATAACCCAGCTCTTAACCCTTAACTCAATGAAACATTTGCATCTCAAAAATGTCTAAAGAAGGATTCTGGCTGTTGCTTTTGTGGGGGAAAGTGAATTTAAAGTCCTTGGACTTGCCTATGGACTAAGTCCTTGGACTTGCCTTGGACTAAGTCCTTGGACTTAGTCCTCTAGAATTTGGGATACAGGAAATTTTACATTTAGGGTATGCAAGGGAAAAACATCTTTGAGGAAATTGTCTGTCTAGGATTAAAATTTAACCATAAATTGGCTTTTCTGTTCATGTCTTTAATCTGTTCAAAATTTAAGAAACTATTGGTAATGAAAAAGAATGAGCCTTAAATGTACATTTTAGAAGGAAAAAAAATGAGTTTACATATTTTCAACTTCTGGTAGGCAGCATTTTGTATTTTCTACTTTATATTTGTTCTTTACCATAATGTGAGTTTTGAGGTATTATATGAAATGTTTGGCGCCTTATGTACAATTATATTGAGATGATAGTTAGCCAGTTAAGTGACAGAAAATTTTCTTAAGACTCTTTTGTTTTGTATTTGCTTTTCTCTCATTTTTTATCAGCCATTCTAGACTTATTTCATGCCAAGTTGATTTAATGCTGTCTTTATATCTCTTCTCCTTCAGCCTCTCTTATCTAGATTTCATTGTTATTGCCACACTAATTATTCTCAAAGTCCATTTTGATTTGATCATATTCCTCCCCTGTTTTAGATTCAGTAATAGAACTCTCTTGCCTAATTGCATCAAAATCCAGATTCTTTTATATTACGACTGAGATCTTCTAATCTAACACCAGCCTTTCTTTTTTGACAAAATCTCAGTTTCTTACCGTACTGTAATCCACTCCAGCCAGCCTGAGTTGTGTACTATCATAAATTCCCGTGTTTCTTTGTTCAAGCTTTCCCCTCTACCTTGTTTAACCTCTTCTCCTCATCTTACAGCTGAAAAACAGCCTTTGATAGGTTGATTTTCCCTCATTGTTGAAATATAGTATCTGAAACATCCAAAGAACACATGTAAGGTAGAAAGCATAATTATAATGTAAACCATTGTGAGCACTTCTTTTTCCTTCTCCCTGCTTAGCCCCTAGAGGATACCACTGTCTTTGAATTTTGTGTCGTTCTTACCTTTTTAAAACAGATTTTTCAGATATGTAGCTATAAAAAAATTGGTTTTGAGGTACATATAAACAGATTCATACAATATGTAATCTTCTGGAATTTGCTTTTTTCACATAACATTGTAAGATTGATGAATGTTGTTGCATTTGGCTGCACTTGATTCCTTTCACTGTGGTATAATATTCCATTGTGTGAACATGCCAGTTTATGCCTCCTGACCACAGACATTTCCGTCGTTGGCAGTTTTTTGCTATTATGAATGGTTGTTCAATGAGCATTCTTATGATCTCTGAAGGGCTTACTCTTAGGAGGGCAGTTGCTAGGCATTAAGGATACAAATATTTTATTTTTCAAGCTAATGCTTGATTTTTTTTCTGACAAGGCCAGATATTTTTGTTTTGGTTTATTGCATGTCTTCAGTGCGTTAGAGTTATACTTGGTATATAACAAGTGCTTTCTCATTATGGTCTTAATTGCATTTTCCTTATTACTGGTGAAGTTGAGCAAATTTTCAGGGTGATTCTTAAATATTGTGAGGCTTTTGTTGTTGTTGTTGTTTTATAACCAGATATTTTTCTTTGCTGTGGTAGGTGGATGGAGAGCTAGAAGCTCTGATGGAGAATGGTGAGGGTCTCTCCGATAAAAATCAGGTGCTCAGCTTATCCCGGCTAATGGTTAGAATTGAAACTTTGGAACAGAAACTTACCTGTCTCAAGCTCATACAGGTGAACACTTTGATATTAATTTATTTTTCATTTTTGAATTTGAGGTGGGGCATTTAAACTACAATTTAGAATAAGTGAGTGGAGAAAGAATAATTCTAATGAGAAGAATTACTCTTAGTTTTGAAGTAGATATGTAAATTTCACATGACTTTAAAAGCTTGTACTCTTAAAAATGGCTTAAGAGTTCACTATCATTTAGTTTGTTAGTAGGTCCTATTTGCTTTCTCTCTGTAGTCAGAGACCATGGTGGGATTTTTTTGTTGTTCAACAGTTCATGACACTTCCTAATATTTTCCCCTTGATTATTAGTGTAAGAAAGCCATTTTTACCATAGGATCTCAAAGCAAGAAATTATAACAGTTATCTCACTTATTCTAGTTTATTAGATATGCAACAAGAAGGTGGATAATTAAAAAAGGATGATTTTTTTAAAAAATCTAAGAAAAAAAGCCTTTTGAACAAGCATCTGAAAGAAAAGAAAGTTATTTAAAGACTAATTTTTATAGTTTCAGCTTTTTTAGTAAAAATGGTGAATGTAATTTTTTCTTAGTACTATAGAATTGAATTTCATTGTAAATGACATTAATACCTATATAATTTTCTGCTTTAATGAAGTAGAAAAAATACTTGTGGGTATCAAAAAAGATTATAATACCTTACTTTTAAAGCATTTATTAGTTATAGTTAAATAGTTTCTAGGCTTTTTTTTTTTTCATATATACTAACTCTTTAGTTCTCTCCATGGTTCCTCTTTAATGCTCTCTCTGGCATTCTTGTCTCCACCCCCGACCCCCACAAAATACCCTGTGTCCTACTTCCCTTTCACCGTGGAAGAACACACACTCACAATCTTGCTTGAAGTCCTTTCTGGAACGCCATGGGCTATCTTTGTTGTGGATCTGGATGGCAGAGCTAGGTGAAGGCCGGGAAAGTAACCAGAAACTTCAGGAAGAGGTAAGTTCACACTCGTCTTGCTTATTTCTTCCTTTTGTAACCCTCACCTGAGGATATATATGTATTTATTGATTTTAGAGAGAGAGGAAAGAACAGAGAGGAAGAAACTGATTGGTTGCCTCTGTATGTGTCAGGACTTGAACCTGCAACCTAGATATGTGCCCTGACCAGGAATTGAACCCACAACCTTTTGGTGTACTGGGATGATGCTCCAGCTAACTGAGCCACCCAGCCAGGGCCAACTTGCTTGTTTTTTAAAACCAATATATTTACTGTGTAGGTTGATGGTATGTGATAATATCAGAGATAATGAATTTAACATTATATTTGCTGCTGGTATTAAGTATTTTTAATACCCAGTGTCATCCCAACTATAACCTTTATATACACCTTGCTAGTAGTGAGTTTGCCCAGTTTTTCTGATAGTATTTTTTAATGTTGGTACTACATAGCTGGCAACTAAGAGAAAACATGTAATATCATACTTAAGTAAAAGATCCAGTATGTTGCTAAAACCATAGTTTTTAAGATAGGAAACCACATGGAACTTAAATTCTGGGGTTCTAAAAAAATTTGTGAGGAGCTGAATTGTGAGTAACAAGAGCAGGAACATTTTTAGAAATCAGTAAGTGTTTTAAAAGATCTAAGTAAATGTTCAATGGCAGCATTTTTAGTGGAGTTGTGATTTATACCTTCCCATGAAGTAAACAATATTTCCTAACTTGGTTTAAATGTAGTTTTTACTTCATTCATTCATTCATTCCTCACTCGAGGACATGCCCACTGATCTTAAAGAAAGGGGAAGGTTGGAAGTGGGGAGAGAGACATTGATATAAGAGAAAAGCATTGATTGGTTGCCTCTCATGTGCACCCTGGCTGGAACCAAACCCACAGCCTAGGCATGTGCTCCGACTGGGAATCGAACCCATGACCTTTCAGTTCATAGGACAGCTCTCAACCAACTAAGCCACACCAGACAGGGCTAAATATAGTTCCTTTTAATCATAATTTCTAATACAATCCCAAAGTTGTTTAATAATAATCTTAAAAAACAAAAACAACAAAACATGGGAGTGGGCAAAGTAGTGATTGTCTTGTCTTCATTCTTCTCCCAGGAGATTTGGCAATAAGCAGAAGTTGGGACAACATTGGGGTTTTGGTAGAACTACATTGAGGGGTATACTTTGGAAGAAATTCTTGGATTTTAGAGTGGGAGGGTTGATTATTTCTGAATAAAGAGAGAGTCTTTGCTAGACAGATATTTATCAAAGGATACAAAGAGGTAAGTAAATATATACCTTTTTTTGTGTGTGTATGTGAAGCATCATTTAAATATATGTTGTTGCATAGTTCCCATGCCTGTAACAGTCACTTGGGAAGATTTTTAGAAAAAGATCCCCTAGGTAAGGTCTAATAGTGTATATATATATATATATATTTTTTTAAGATTTTTTTAAAAGATTTTATTTATTTATTTTTAGATAGGGAAGGGAGGGGGAAAGAGAGAAACATCAGTGTGCGGTTGCTGGGGTCCATGACCTGCAACCCAGGCATGTGCCCTGACTGGAAATAGAACCTGCGATGCTTTGGTTCGCAGCCCGCGCTCAATCCACTGAGCTACGCCAGCCAGGGCTAATAGTATATATATTTTAAAAAATCTACCCAGGTTTGAAAACTGGTGGGGAATGTTAATATTAATCAGTCCTACCTATATAATGTTGTGAGCAGTAACCTATTGCATATTTTATTCTTGCTGTTAGGTCTTATTAAAATTTTTGCTTCCCTTCCCTGAAAAATAATAATAATATGACATTTAAATCCTTTTTGGTTATAGAAACTTATGTCTTAATGTAATAAGACAGTAACAGAAACCCCACTGCTCCTGCAGAAATGATCTTACCCCCATCCAGAGGCTTGAAAAGTCATCTGTACAAAGTGATTTTTTTGTTGTTGTTGTTGTTATATTTAATCAGATTATAAAGACTTTGGAACACTTACCTATTCCTACTAAAAATATGTTGGAGGAAAGCAAAGTACTTCCAATTATTCAACGTTGGTCTCAGACCAAGACTGCTGTTCCTCCATTGAGTGAAGGAGATGGGTATTCTAGTGAGAATACGTCACGGGCTCACACACCACTCAACACGCCTGATCCTTCCACCAAGCTGAGCACTGAAGGTGACACAGACACCCCCAAGAAGCTCATGTTTCGCAGACTTAAAATTATAAATGAAAATAGTATGGACAGTGCAATCTCTGATGCTATCAGTGAGCTAGAAGGCAAAGATGGCAAAGAGGACCTTGACCAGTTAGAAAACATCCCTGTAGAAGAAGAGGAAGAGTTACAGTCACAACAGCTACTCACACAACAGCTGCCTGAATCTAAAGTTGATAGTGAAATTGCCGTGGAGGCCAGTAAGCTACCCGCATCTGAACCAGAGGCTGACATTGAAATAGAGCCTAAACCAAGCAATGGCACAAAACTAGAAGAACATATTGCTGAGGAAACACCATCCCAAGATGAAGAGGAGGGTGTGTCGGATGTGGAGAGTGAGAGGAGCCAGGAACCGACAGATAAAACAGTAGATATAAGTGATTTGGCCACCAAGCTCCTGGACAGTTGGAAAGACCTAAAGGTAAGAAAACATTTTTTCATTTTAATTTGAATTACTCAGGTTTAGAGTTGCATAAACTTTAAGTTGAATTATCTACTTTTCTAGCTATACATTGAAAAACATAATAGTATCTTACTGTCAGGTAATGATAAATGTCTCAAACATCTTTAAACCTTGGCAAGAGATATACCAGCCAAGGTATATCTTTTCCTTTTCCTCATTTAGAAAAGTGTGTCACAACCGGGAATTTAGTTATTGTAGTGCTCTTTACATTGAAAACAAAAGCAAAAAATTCTTTGTGTAACAGTTATATGATTCTCCATTTGAAGATTCTGTGTAAGAGTCTACATAAGAAAAAAATAAATGTTTAAATTAATTGGAAATTTATTGAATTAACTGAAAATTAATTTAAAATAAACTAATTGGAAAATCAAGGTAGTGTAGCATCTTTTCAGCAAAAATGATTTGATGTAAATTTCTATTCCATTGAAACAACTTTATATGTAGCTAGTTGGTATTCAGTTCCAATACTGTATCTGAAATAGATCTATCTTTAAATGCCTATTTCTTTCCACAAAAGATGCTATCTAAAGGGAAAATATAGAGATGTGGGACCCTTAGGACTAATATGCACATAATTGCCTCTTAAAGAAGGTAGCAAGGTGTGCAGGGTTTGTTTTGCAGAAAACCTCGCCTGGCTCTTGGATAAACACAGAAGTGTGAGTATAAGGATGAGCCTAGGAGAGATGTGGTACATTTCTACTGTAAGTGATCTAGATCTGGGATCCAGGTCTTGAGGATCCTACGGGAACAGGTTACATTTCTAGCTTCTATTTTTCTGTTCCTCCTTTCTTCTGCCAGAGGTGAATCAACCAGATAAATCAGCAGTACAGATTTATTTGCAGCAAGATGGATACCTGAATCCTCCTATCCCCAGTTATGATTACAAAGTCCACCTATTAAATCCTGCGATTTGACCCCTATGGAACTGGCCTTAACACTGAGCAAAATGAGTAGTTGGTTGTTTGTGCACTGTGCTTATTTTTGGCATTTGCAATTTGCTGTGTTGAGACCCTTCTTAAGTGTAGTGTGGTTTCAGCTCTTTTATCCACTTAAGCTCTTACACGTGCTGCTTTTTCATCACTTACAGTTCAGCATTAAACTCAGCCTTACTAAGCCTTAATGAAGTTTGACCTTTTCATAAATCTAAAAGGAAGGACTCAAAGTAACTATGTGCCTATGACACAACATGTGAACTATAGGACCCGGAATTGCAATTAATTGAGGGAGACGCTGGGTTAGTCACTTGGGTGGACCTTTATTTAAGGCCTGCCTTATTCTTCCCTGGAAGAAGTCTCTCATATTTAGAGACTGCTAGGAGATCCTATACTGTGGTTGGCTCATTACAGAAGGTGGAAATGGAGACAAGTACACAGGTGGACTAGAAAAGCCCTTATAATTTTATATAGAGAGAGTGGAGTTATAGACCTAGTGGTTCACCTTTTCCTGAGAAGTCTCTGGTTGACATAATTTTAAAAAAAATCATCATAATTCTTTAAAACCCTGTCTCTTCTTAAACTCTGGAGAAAGTGACTGTTTTTGTTTATGTGGTGTTTTTTTATTGTAATTTAATGGTATGAATTATTCTTGAGTCCTACAAAATTATTTCTTCCCCTGCTTGTCATCGTGCCTATTTCTGTGTGAACGATTAAAGCAACTGCACAGTACTATGTAGTTTGATGGTCCTCTTGATTTGAAGTTTAAAATTTTATTCATACTTAAAATATATCCTTCTTACTCTGTATACTTTGGGTTTATCCTGATTCTTAGCATTAAGGAAACCATTAAATAAAGTCCTCTTTCTCTGAACTTTACTTTGCTCTGGAATCATTACCCATCTAGAATTACATTACTGAGAAATGTTTTTGCTTAACCGAACTGTGTTGTTTTGTTACACATTGGTGCTGGGGTTTTTAATTCATCTGTTGTTCTATTAACATTTACGATGGTTCTAATTTCAAAACTATGATAATGGTTGTCCTTAAAAAATACTTTAGCTAGCATCTAACAAGAACTCTGAATTTAGGAATCCATAATTTGAACATTTTATAAAGAGAAACACATTGACATGATGTGCTTACTATACAGTGTATCCATACTATCCGGCATTGAAAGAGTTAACTACTTCTGTCTGACTTCCACCTATGTGTTCAAGTAAACATTGGCAGGAAAAGAAAATGTCTTATTCACCCAATCTTAGCACCTGTTGCCAAGCACTGTTAGTTGCTGAAGCTAATTCTGAGATCATATTAAAAAACATTGATCTGACCTTGGGAAGTCATTTTGTCATCATTGTGCCTCCTCTGTATGCAGAGATCAAAATGAAAGCTCCCTGAAGGAAAACAAAAAAACATGGATCTAAGATTGTGGTTATGTTAGCCACTCGAAGCTTCCCTGACCTTTTGGGGCCACTTTAACATTGCTGGACATTTGTTCCAGTTGGCCTTTCTGTACACTGGATGGAGTGAAGAACTGAAAGAGGTTGCTTCAGATTCCTTAATCTTTATTTTGCTGTGAAGGCAGACTATAGGGATCATCAATAAATGAAAAAGGGTGGGAGGGAAGGGAATGAAGCTTCATGAATTACTCTTTGTCCTCCCAGATCTGATGATGATCCCTCTTGTAACTTGAACCATTTCCATCTAGCTTCTCAGGGCAGCAAGGAGCTTGTTAACATCACCAGCTGACCATGTGTCTCCTTTTCTCAACTCCATTTTCAACTTCGTGCTGAAGAAAAACAAGAACCTAGAGTGCATTCTGTGAAGAAACAGGAAGATGGTTGGGAAGTTGGATGATGCATGAAAAATATAATAGGTGAAAAGAGGACAGAGGTGGTTAACTCACTGGCGCCGGCGTTATTTTGGTGCGTCCATTGCCGACAATGGATGTCGTTCTGGGAAAATCCCGACTCCTGGCAAGAAAGGATTAAGTGAGCTACTTTTTCTATACCTCTATACACAGGACCACGGCCTTGCCTTGGCCCCACAAGGCTTACACATTTTGACTCCTAAAGTAGACCAAAACAAGAAACACCACCTAGCACATTGCTACACATGAGCATGTCTTCACTTTCACAAGCAAATTTACTAGGCTACATTTTCAGCAGGGACATGTGCATATATTTCTGTTTGAAAAAGGAATTGTTGTACATCACCCTTCATGCTGAAAATATACCCTAGACCTCACAGGGCAAAACAGCTGGTATGAGTGGTGATTAATTATACTTGACTGGAAAATCTTCATTCATTTGGATCATGAGAGAAAGAGGTAAGGTCCCTGTGAATTTCACAGTTTCAGTTGTAATTAAACACCCAAGAGATTGTGATGGCTAGTGATTCCAGAGCCTGTCTTGTAGACACTTCGGTTATAGGATGTGCATCTCTCTTTATAATGAATTCCAGGCAGTTGTAGTTACACCTGAATTAGATGATTTAGGGACAACATTCTGTACATGTAATAAGCTGGACTGTTCTTAATGACCATTCTTATTCTTATGGTTCATCTTTCTCTCCAAACATTATCTTTAAGGCAACAAACATTATTTTCTTAGAAAGTTGAGCATTAAACTCTCTACAGAAATAAAATGTTGAGTTACCTAACTGAAGAGTTTTGAATCACTGCTTGGAAACGTGATCTGTAACTCATATTTAATGTGAAATTATGGCCCCTGGATTTCTGTAATAAATTTGAAAATCCTTAGAATTCTGTGTCCATAAAGATCAATATTGGTTATCCTTTTCTTTAAAATTTGGAATCACTCCCCAAGAACATTGAAGTGTTTTTATGTCCTTGGTAAATGGCAAATGTGGCCTTAAACTTATTAGTAGTCCCTTTTGTTATCATTGGATAAATACTTTAGTATAAATCATGGGTTGCCCACATGTGCAGCACAGCCTGTTTTTGTAAATAAATTTTTTTAACACAGCCACATTTGTTTATTTACATACTGTCTGCGGCTGCTTTTGTACTGCAGTGGTAGAGTTGAGTAATCGCTTCAGAGACTGGATGACCAGCAAAGCCTAAATTATCTGCTACCCTGTCCTTTACAGAGCAAGTTTGCCAACACCTGATCTAAACAGTAAAGTACAGAGTTTGGCTTCTCTAAATATTCTAGTATTGAGCGAAGTCATTTTGACAGTTCTTTCAGGTGACCTCTTAACTCTATTTCCCTAAAGACATAATGATCATATTTTTATAGGGCATGAAATTAGCTTTTTTTTTTTTTTTAATGACTGTTTCTGGAAAATTACTTTTTTTGGATGTAAGACTGAGAAGTGGGAGAATATGTACATTACTGGGCTAGAAGAGACCTTGAAGGAATATTGTTTTTCCCTCAGGACCATGATCAAGTTAGTTGGAAATGAGAAATTTTTTTAATATAGATAAGTTATAATGTAGTTTTATATGTGATCACAATTTTAAAATACAAATTATCCTTAAAATTTTTAAATAATTTTAGACATACCAGAAAACTGCAAGCATACTCTTATGTATGTATTCTGCAAGTAATACACATTATAGTGATAAATGTAGAAAAAAATCAGTCTAAAAATTTTTTAAGTCCTTGACCCAGATCCCTCAACTTAACATTTTACCAAATTTGCTGTATCATTTTTCCTAAAATTTTTTAACTTTTTTTTAAAGAGCAAGTTACAGATAAGGCGCTTGCTGCCCTTAGTATTTCAGTGTATACAAGGGTATTCCATAAAAACAAGGACATTCTTCCACATGACTTCAATAGATGTATCAAAATCAATAAATTATAGTGACAATACTATTTAATCAACAGACTTCATTCAAATTTTGCTATTTGTGCATATATTGTTCTCCATAGCAAAAGGTTCTTTTTCTATTCCAGACTAACCTGAGAGCGAGAGTTTCCTTGAATTGTATTGCTTTAATAATCCTTTAATCTGGAATAGTTCCTCAGTCTTTCTTTGCTTTTATAAACTTCACATTTTTTAATACTTTTGAATTTCTTAGAATATTTCTCAATTTTGACTCACCAGGTTTTCTTTTATTTGGATTTAAGTTATACATTTTTGGTTAGAAATATTACAGTGGTATTCTTCACATGATGTTGATTTGTTCCATTTTTGGCATCATCAAATTTGATGACTTAGTTAAGGTAGTGTCCACCAGGTTTCTCCAATGTAAAGTTACTGTTTTTCCCTTTCAAATTAAGAAGTATCACGAAGGAGCACTTTTGGAAATACATAAGTATCCTGTTTTTCCATCAGATTTATCCCTTAGTTTCAACATCCAGAGAATTTGCCTGAATCACATAACTATGGTGGTTGCCAGATGGTGATTTTCTAATCCATCATTCCTTTCCTTCTGTGTCTTTTGGTTGCCATTTTTTCATAAATAAGAGCTTTCCCATTTAGTTTTTTATTCATTGATTTATATCAGTTTAGAATCATGGATTATTGTTTTTATTCAATGAATTATGATTCATTAATTCTATTATTTATTCAATGCTTAAATGAAATTGTCCCTTATTTGGGCATTGAGATATTCTATAAGATCCCTTCCATTTGTTTTTGACTTCTCCATTGTATGTATTTATTTTTGAAAAGATTTTATTTATTTTTAGAGAGAGGGGAAGGGAGAGAGAAAGAAAGGGAGAGAAACATCCATATTAGAGGGAAACATGTTGACTGCCTCTTGCATGCCCCCAGCTCGGCACCTGGTCTGCAGCCCAGGCATATGCCCTGCCTGGGAATCAAACCAGCAACCTTGTGGTTCACAGGCTGGCATTCAATTCATTGAGCCACACCAGCCAGGGCCCCATTTTATTTTGTTAATATGCTCTTTCAGGGTCATCTTGTACTTCCCCCTACCCAGCCCTGAAATCAGCCATTTCTCTGAGAAGCTCTGGTTCCTTGTGGGAAACAATATTTAGAAACCAAGATCCAGGCTTTAGATGAAGTCATTTGCTACTAGGGCATCACTTGTAGGAGCTGTCAGCAGACTGTAAAAAATAACATATGTATATTTCTGTATGTATGTGAATGAACGTGTGTACTCATGAAGTACTTAACCTCTCTCATTTCTCTTACCTTTTCCTTCTGTTACTGTGACACCACACCCTTTCTTGAGTTTCCTTCTGTGACTCTCACTAATGTTATGTTCTACCTGTCCCTTAAAAGGTGGTGGCATTTCTTAGGGCACCTGAGATTTCTTTTGTCCTACTTGTGAAATGGGTCTCCTCTTTGCCACTTTTAATTCAGGGTCTTGTCATTTCTTACTTAGACTATTTTAACAGCCTCCTACTTGTATTTCTTGCTCCCACTTTTCCCCGTTTATATTATGTTTTGTTATGCTACATTGTTATCTTCTAAAAAACACAGATGTGATCAATAATCAGAATCTCTTAATGGCATCACACAGACTACCATTATTAAAATAATAATGCCTTTAAGTGTAGGAGGAACTAAGTAAGTAGGGGTGGTACTTCTATGTTTATCTAACCTTCTCATTCAATAATTTCATTTAAACACTAAGTTCATGAGTCAGATTAGGCTGTTTATTTATGTGCAGGGTAGAGCAGAAGTAGGTTTGTGGTTGTGAGTATGCAAAACACTTTATTCTTGTATTATTATTTATTCTATTATTTTCCATACGAACAACCATAAACCTACTTTTGCTCCACCGTGTGTCAACTTTTCCATGTCCTTGTATATGCTGTTCTCTTTGCTTAGAATATCCTTTTCTTTGTATCTTTTTTTTATCTTCCTTTATTCAGAGTTACAGTTGCAGTTCCTCCTTTGGAGTGCTCTGTCCTTTTCTGTATTTCTAGACAGTGGAAATAATCTTAACAGATTACTTAAATTACTTGTGTAAATTCTTGTTTCCCCTCACTGGCCCATGTGATCTTCAAGGGCATGGACCATAACTACTTTTATATTATTGTATCTTCATAGTAATGGTTATAACAATAAGTTACCTATTATAGTGAATGGCTCTGTGCCCCCAATAGTCTGTGCTATACTTAGTAGCCAGAGTAGTGTTTTGGAAGATGCAAATGTGTTCCTGTCATTGTCCTATTTAAAACTTTTAAATGATTCCTCATTACACTATTAAAATGAAGTTTGTCTTTTCTTAACCAGGTATATGTGTCATGACATAGCCTGGTCTCATTTATTTATGTTGTCTCACCTCAAGCCCTTATGGCCTATCAGTGGGGCTGGGCTACTAATGTTCATACACACACATAAACATACTCATTCCTGAGAACACTGTTTTGTTTGTTTAGATGTCTCTTCTCCTTTCTCCAGGAAAGCCCTTTCCAGTCCTCCAAGACACAGTATTCTGCCTTTTCTGTCTGCTCCCATAACATCCTTCGCAGTTATAGCAGATAACATTTCATAATTGTACATTGCGTGGAAGCAGAGACTGCTTCTCTGTTGGTCATTTGAGTTTCCCTGGGGCGCTGGGGTCATGTTTTTGTCAGATGTGAATGCAAACAAGTCCATGAGGTTGTGATTTAACTTTTAAGTGACAGAAACAAAAATGGACTCAGGTCTTTTGATTTAAATCCTATATTCTTTCCACTCCTTTTTCTGATCCAACAAATAATAATTTCTGTATTCTTGTTAGGGAAATCATGGAATTATGGTGAATACTTTTCAGGTTTATCTTAATCTGCCTTTGGTTTTAAAGCTATAATAAATCGAAATTCATTCTGAAATCATAGAAACTGTCATTTTAATGTTTTGTTCAAGTACCTTTTTTTCCGTAGTGCTGCAGATCTTTCAACCTATGATTCATGGTTGAATGTCAGGACATTTTCAGAAGCCCATGAAAGGATGCAAAACTGTAGGGCTTTCTGGGGCATGAGGTCCATAAATACGAGCAGCTTCTCAAATAGGGCTGAAAACCGAAACTGACTCTTACTACCTTTGGTTTCTTGAGAGCCCAGCTCTCTGAAGTTAGAAGAGTGTCTCCTCAGGGGAAGCTTCTTTAATTTCTTGGAACCAGTGTTTTGTGATTTTTAGTGCCCTAGCCTTGCTCTCCCTTGGTTAAAACTTTTATTCCTAAGTGTTTAATTTTTTATGCTAACATAGTAATGTGAATATTTTCTCGATCTCGTTTTTGACTTCTTCATTGCCAGTATACGTACATTATTTTGTGTATGTGTTGGTCTTGTATCCTGCAATTTTGGTGAGCTCTTCAGTAGGGTTTGTGTGTGTGTGTTGGGGGGGGAGGGTCTTATAGATCTTCTGCATACAAGACCATTTCAGTTGCAAACTGAGATAGTTTTACTTTTTTCTTTGCAATTCAGATGTCCTTTATTTCCTTTTCTTGCCTCATTGCCCTGGCTAACACTTTCAATACAGTGTTGAAGAGAAATAGTGGGAGGGGCATCTTTGTCTTCCTCTGAGTTGAGGGAGAAAGCTTTCCGACTTTTATCATGAAGTGTGATGTTAGTTGTGGGTTTTTCATAGACGCCCTTAATCAGTTTGGGAAACTTCCCTTCTATTCCTGGTTTGTTGAGTATTTTTATCATTAAGGTATGTTGGATTTTGTTAAATAACTTTTCCTGCATGTATTTTTAGTATATCTAAATGGTAGTATGTTATCTCATTGCTTTTTTAAAAATTTCAATACTTTGTTTTTAAGATCCATCTGTTGTGTTGTTTTGTATTCTTTCTAGTCCTTTTTGGCTGATTTCCATGTTTTATTTTGTAGTGTGCCCCTACATTTTATTCATCCTTTTCTTAGTGATGGGCACTCAGCCATCAACTCTCTCCCACCATAGACATTGTGGTGATGAATATTTTTTACACTTCCCTGTGTGAGCCAATAGGAAAGTTTTGGGGGACATATAATCCCAGTTGCAGACATGCTGGGCCATAGTTTCTTTATTTTCTGTTTTACTCTCTTAGCCTTTTTAATGAGAAGTATTTTTACATCTTTTTAGGTCTGGAAAGCTCATCTTCATTTCTTTTCCATTTTTTAAAAAATTTTTTATTCATTACACACACACACACACACTCTCTCTCTCTCTGATTTGTTGTTCACCTTATTTATGCATTCCTTTGTCGATTCTTGTACATGCCCCAACCAGGGGTCAGACCTGCAACCTTGCCGTATCTGGACAGCTCTCGAACCAACTGAGCTCATCTTCATTATTTTTTAAAATAGTTCCTTTTCTCCGAGGATTCCTTTTCCTGAAGTTGGCTCTTGAACTTTTGGTCTTCATATCTCATAACTCCTCTTTCAAATTTTCTATCTTTTTGTTCCCTCCTGCTCTTTTGCTTCTTCCAGATATGAAAGTGGCAGCTTGCTCACAGTCTTTGTTGTTCTTAGTCTTGCTATCATTTTAGGAAAATAGAAATGATTTGGTTGACACATACTCAGTTTGAGCTGTACTTGCTAACAAGGAAAATGAAATAATCTAGACTTAGTTTTAAAAAGTAAATGTTACTGTATAATAATCTGATATGTATATAATGAAAGGTAAAAAATTAAATTACACTCTCATTAGCTCAAGAGCAGTCTACATTAGTGTTAAATTTTTATCCTTTCCAGAAAAAGTATTTTTTATAAAATACTGGTTTGTAATTTTGTTTGATCCTGTTTTTATAACCTATTTCCAATAATTCATTCGGGACATGTTAAAAATGCGCTGCAATGCGTTGCCAACAAACTTCCAGTGAGCACTTTTTGGGACTGTTGGATGAAAACATTCCAGTTTAGACCTGCTTAATGACCTAGTAGGTGACTTGCTAAATGCTTTTTAACCAGAGATGGGTATTATTTTTAAAACTGTGTAATTAAAAGAGAATCTTTTTAAATAGAAGATTCTGTTTACTGTAACTTTTTTTTTAAGATTTTATTTAATTTTTAGAGAGAGAGGGAGAGAAGCATTGATGAGTGAGAGATACACCAGTCGGTTGCCTCTCGCATGCCCCCACCTGGAGACCTCATCCACAACCCAGGCATGTGCCCTAACTGGGAATTGAACCGGCGTCGTTTTGGTTCACAGGCTGACACTGAGCCACAATACCCAGGGCTACTGTAACTATTGTAAACACAATCTAACTGCTTTGGGGAATTATGACTCATATATAATAAAGACAAAAATATCAGAATCATAGCTGTATAACATTTCTTGAGCTAAAACAGTTTTTTGTTTTAGTTTCTACATTTCCCAGTTTTATTGTAATATAATTGACATATTGCATAAGTTTAAGGTATACAATATGTTGATTTGATACACTTACATGTTAGAAACTGATTACCACCATAATGTTAGCTAATGTCTGTATTACATCATATAATTACTGTTTCTTTTTTTGTGGAGAGAACATTTAAGATCTGTTCTCTTGGCACCTGTCAGTTATATAATACATACATACATACATAAAAATACATACAGTATTTTTAACTATTCACTATGTGTATATTAGGTTCTCAGAACTTTCTCATCTTATATCTTGAAATTTGTACTCTTTGACTATCACCTCACCTTTCCCCACCCTACCTTCTAGCCCCCTAATAGCCACTATTTCTTATTTCTATGGGTTTGGCTTTTTTAGATTCCATATGTAAGTGATATCATATAGTATTTGTCTTTCTCTGTCTGATTTATTTTAATTAGCCTAATATTCTCAGGGTCCATCCATGTTGTTACAAATAGCAAGATGTTCTTTCTCATGATTAAATAATATTTCATTGTATATATATAACATATCTTTTTTAGCCATTCAGCTGTTGACAGGTTGTTCCCATATCTTGGCTATTGCAAGCAATATTGGAAAGAAGTTGAGAGCGCAGGTATCTCTTTGATATCCTGTTTTCATTTCCTTTGGATATTTACCCAGAAGTGGGAATGCTAACAAGTGTTTCATTTTCTTTTAAATCAGCCTGTTTTTTCTCTATGCACTTTCTGTCTTGACAGCCTCCTACAGTATCACAACATAGTTACTGTTTCTTAAGATTATCCCAGATTGTCTTATCTTATTTCCTAAATTTTAAATTTATGGTTTTAGCTTGATGTGATTTCTCTCTTCCACTTGCCCTTCAAACTCATAATGCTTTTCTATTATAAGCTGGTTCTTCCTCTCCAGATGTACATTTCTGTTAACAGCTTTATTATATTAACATCCACCCCTTTTAATGTAAAAATTTGCTGATTCTAGCAGGTGCTCAAAAAATGCTTTTTTCAGATAACTAAACTTTCCTGTTAGGCACAGTATTGTTGGAAGACAACTTTTTTCAAAATTGTAACGGTTTTGAGTGATATATCTTCATATTTTTTGCAGGTGCTTTTTTTAAATAACCATTATCTCCTGGTCATTTGCATAAAAGTAAAGATTCAATACATGATCTATATTGAATGCCTAGTTGCTGAATTTATAGACATACATGTATTAATATAAGCCTGTATCATATTCTAAATGCTGGATAATTCACTTACAATAACTTCCCAAAGCTTTTTCATCACTCTTTCAGAAATTGTTAGGTCTTAAGTACCCAGTATGGTGCAATATACACTGTAGGCAGTTTATGAGATGTGTGAGACAGATTTTAGAATCTTGAATCTTAGCCCCTCCACAGTCTTGGTCTTCAGCATTCTCTTCTGGTAGATATAATTGAGACCTTGTGGATCTGAAAAATGCCTTTATTCTATTCTCGCTTGCTTGGCAGATCCTATAATTATCATTAAGAAATAAATTTTCTTTTAAAGTGTTCAAGATACCATTGCATAATTATCTAGCTTACATTGTTGTGACTGAAGTCTGATGCCATTTCAGTTCCTTTGCTGTGGTAGGTGCTTGAGCCCTTTCCATGTGGTGGCACTTGTCTTTCAGTTCTAAAAAATGTTCTTGTATTATTTTTTGATCATTTCTCTCCTCAGTTTCTTCTCTCCTTGCTTTCTGGCATAGTTGCCACTACATGTACATTTCTAGCACTTCTAATTCTTTTTTTGTAATTTCCCATTTTCCTTCTTGATTCTTTTTCCCTTGCTTTCTGGGAGACACTCAACCCTTTTTTTTTTTCTGTCATAGTTTTACTTACCAAGAATCTATTCTTATTCTTTGTGTCTTTTTATTTTTTTAAGAGCATCTTATTTCATGGATGCAGGATTTGCTTCTGTGTGTGAATCATCAAGAAAAAAGAACATGAAAGTGCATGGAATAGAATAAAATATTTATATATACACAGTACCACATAATTAATATTCTTAGAAACAAAGATACTGTAGATGAGTTTACATCATTTTTATTCTTCTATCATTTTTTAGAACTTAGGTATAAACTTGGAATAAACATGTGTTCAGTCTTCCATGTTTGTATTTTCCACCTCTTTCTCTCTATGTACAACTCTTAGTCATCCTTCAAGACAAGTCAGATGTCTGTTTCCTTCAGGATGCTTTCCCCAGTCTTCTCTCTTAAGGCCCAAACCAGTTTTAATATCCCTCTGTTTTTTACTTAGATTTCATATATACCTATCATAAGATAGTGTATGTTTGCTTTCTCTTTTTCATGAATGCTTTTGAGGTAATAGTAATAGTGCTTAAGAGTTTGTCCTTTGTACAGAGGCAAACCTAAGCTTGGACTCTGGGTGCAGTATGTAACTCACTTTGTCACAGTATGTATGACCTTGGAATAGTTAACCCCTCTGAGCCTATTTTGTATTATTGTAGATATAGCAATAATACCCTTTTAGCAGTTTAAGAATACATAAGAATGCAGTTAAAGGATGTGGTGCACAATAAGAAGCGTTAGCCATGATTGTTACTAGTCTGTGAACCCTTGGCAACAGGTACTGTGCATCTCCAGTGTCCAAAACATAGGAGACCCTTCATACCTGCTTTTTGCACATAGTTGTTGCTCAAGTGGTTGTTATGTAAATGAGCAAATCATAGTTCCACAAATAACATTGCCACCTACATTTGAATATTTTTATAAAAGGAATATTGGCTACATTGATGGTGCATGAGCCTCTCAGTGACTCAGGGTTTATCAGATAGTATCTGAAGATTGATTTTCGAGCCTTCTACTGAAGAGGAGTTAATTAGCCAAGGGTACCTGTTCTAAGCAAAGAGTTTAAAATGTTGCAAAGGTACACTTACTCATCTGACCCTGGAAATATGCAATGTTTATGGTTATGTGTGAGGCCTGTAAATAGTGCTCTTAACCTGGGATGAAAGACAATGATGGTATAGGGTTAGTAATAAAAAGCATGATGTATATACAGTACTTCAAGTGTATTTAGCAATATATGGTTGGTTTCTACAAATTGGAAGTAGAATTTCACTTGTTGGTCCATTCAACAGTAATTCAGTGTTATGTGCCCAGCACTATTCTTGGTGCTAGAGACATAGCAAAGCCTGAGATAATCTTGGCCCTGAAGAATTATGGCTTGAATGTATATGAGTGTGTATGTTAGTTGGTAGCAGCACCTGGACACAAAAGAAAGAAAACAGGGAGATGTGTAAAGAATATTAGTTGGCCCTGGCTGGTGTGGCTCAGTGGATTGAGTGTCTGCCTGTGAACTGAAAAGTCACTGGTTCAATTCCCAGTCAGGGCACATGCCTGGGTTGTTGGCCAGGTCCCCAATTGGGGGTATGCGAGAGGGGGTAATACACCAATCAATGTATTTCTTGCACGTAGATGTTTCTCTTTTTCCCTCCCTTTCTCTCTCTCTAAAAAAATAAATAAAATCTTTAATAAAATAGAATACTAGTTGGAGTTGGAAACCATATTCTTTTATGACCCTCAGAGGGCAGGGTTAGTCCTAGAACCCAGGTTCTCTGACTCACAGTTCAGTGTTCTTTCATAATATGCCAGTCTCCTGAGTAGAATTTTTAACTAAGTAAAGAGATTTTACATGTAAAGGGTTAATATAAATTAAGCCAACTCAGCCCATGGGTATGGCATTATTCCAAACAGACTTCCATATCACGTAGGCTAACACTATTGCTACCTATTCACAAGACGGAATGATCTTAAGAAGTGTTACAGTAATCTTCACATGACTGCTTCCTTCTCAGTTTTCAGTATTGTGGGACTTTGGAAACATTTAGTTGTATTTTCAGGGCTTCAAAGTAAATCTGAGTTTCCAGCTTAAGTTTTGTATGCAGTTTCGAGTATATGTAGAGGAGGGTCAAGTTAGCAGCTCTAAGTGCTTAGGTGTATATTGATAGCATTCATTCTCCTTGGTGTTAGGCACACACCAACAGTCAGTTGCTCTTGGCCACTAGTCATCCATTCTGTGAACATCAGAATACATTTTCTACTTAGCAGTAGCTCAGAACTTTCTAATGGAATTAAGAATGTATCTTTGAGAAATACTTCCTTTGATATTTAACGGCCACTACAGAATGGGTCCCCAACTTGAGGTTTGTGTAATAAATTACTATAAGTATTTGTAATGAATACTTGTGATGCCAAGACCTTATACAAAAGAACCTAAGCAGGTTAAAATTGTGTAATTCTTAGTTGACACAGACATCCCTTGTTATATCTGTTCTATTCACCTTTCATGAATGAACATGTTCTCTTGGAGTGCCTAGGTTTGCAGAATACCTATTTGCTTCCTGTAGTGTGGGTGGGTGCTGATGAGTCGCTTTATTACTTTTTCCTAAGTTTAGTAACACCTCTGAGAAGCAGACAGGAGGAACCAGACAGAGCCAAGAGTAGCAGCTCTGTCCTTCCTGCCTTTATTCCTGACTCAGTTTACAGGTGGACAGTGACTGCTAGACAATTTCAGGCGTCCTGCAGAGGAGCAGATTAGAATACACCCTCTCTCCAATCGAAAGCACCCAAGAGGAGGCCCACTGTGCTCTAAGCTGAGGACAGGCATGCATATGCATAGTTCTGTCTTTCAAATTTTCCTCGGGAATAGTGAGTAAGAGCTACTAAAAGAAGCCAGTAGTTCAGTGGTTCTCAATCTTCTGTGGGCATCCAGGGTCACCTGGGAGTTTCTTAAAACTACAGATGCCTGGGACCCATGCTCAGAATTTTGGATTCAATAAAAGTTCTCCGGAATGGTCTAAGTATGCAGCCAGAGTTGAGAATCTCCACTGTAGTGAAAGTCCTACAGAGGAAAGACAGCCTAGTAGGGGATGGGCAAAGCTGCATACATTTGTACATAAGTCCCCCAAATGGTGCTCCTTTCAAGGTTAATGATTTTAACCATATTCTGTGTGCTGTAGGATTATTTTTTGAATCTACATTTACCCTGCCTTGTGTGACTTGGTGGATTGAGTGCCAGCCTGTGAACTGAAAGGTCACTGGTTCAATTCCCAGCCAAAGCACATGCCTGGGCTGTGGGCTGGGTCCCCAGTTGCACGCATGTAACAGGCAAACCAATCTGTGTTTCTCTCACATGTTGATGTTTCTGTCCCTCTGTTTCTCCCTTCCTTCCCCTCTCTAAAAATAAATAAATAAAATCCTTAAAAAAAAATAAAATAACTGCATTCATATAGATTGTTCTAATTCTGTGTGATCCACATTTGTCATTTTTAATGGCAACTGAATATTACATCTTGACCCTTTCCCACTTGTGTGCCATATGGGTTATTTCAATTTTCTGTGAATTTGCTAGAGTCAACAAGAATGTGGGAGGAGGAGTTCTTTGATTTTTTTTTTTTTAGTGCAGTCCCTTTAAAAGTGGGATTACCAGGTCATACAGGTATGCTCAATATTATGAGGTTACTCTAAAGGGAGGGTATCATATGATGTACCATTGATAATGTGTGGGTTTGTGATTTGTCCATTTAATAAGGTGACTGGTAGGAAGTGTGCCCAAGAGCCACTTGAAGGACCACAACAGTGAGAAACTACAAGGGAATAGAACTGGTTCTAGACCTTAGCTTTATGCAGCAAGAAAGGTGCCTCAGGGCCTAAAACACACTTTTTACATTTCTCAGGAATAATTTTGGTACATTATTAAATGCTATTTCAAGAGCAACGATGATCAAATGTTTATCTTTCCTTTTAAAAAGTGATAGCAGTATGAAAGTAGATACTACGTTTGTCTGTTAGCCAAATTGAGTATGAAAGTAGATACTACGTTTGTCTGTTAGCCAAGTTGGTTATACATTTATAGAAAGATGTGCTGCTAGCAGGAACTGTCTTTACACACATAATTTTTCTAAAGTATCTTTTTGTATAGCTGAGTTACTACTAACCTTTTCTTCTCTTTATGGAGAGGTAGTGAGTGAGTGAGATGCTAGAATCGTTCTTATGAATAATCTCAATAAAGGAACTATAGATGACTGAATTTTATATGCAGAAAGCATACACAAATTATCAGGAAGTATATTCATGTTAGAAATATAATGCCCAGTTACTTAGGCTGCTACTTCACTAATGAGATCATACAAGCCTTATAGATGTTAAAATGTTTTTACTTGTGCTGTATATTTTTACTTGTTTTTAAGGGACTGGGATATATTCTTACTTAAAGCCAGATACCACTTAAATTTTGGAAAAAAAATTAAATACCACTCTGTTCCTTCTTATTTCTTTGTTGCTGTGTGAAATCACTCAGCTCCAAAACAATCACCACTTCCACTCCATGCTAACAACCCTTCTTTTGGTTTATTTTTTGCAGGAGGTATATCGAATTCCAAAGAAAAGTCAAACTGAAAAGGAGAATACAAGTAGGTATTCAGTGACACTCTATGTATGTAACTTTACAAATATAATTTTGGAAATATGCAGAGGTAACTGGTAAGAACTTGAGCTATTTTGTTTTTGAAACCAGACAGTATATAATTAGGTAAGTGAAATATTTAGTATAAAGGTTTGAAAACTTGTATTTTTATGCTTTCTTAAAGAATTTTTACCAAAGGAGGTGTCTCTTTATACTCTTTTTTATTGGTTTCCTTGAAGTCTTGGACTTCAGTAACTTTTCTTCCATTCACTTGTTCCTCTAGAGTAAACATTCTAAAACCTACACTCCTAGAGGATATATTTATTGATTTTAGAGAGAGAGAGGAACAGAGAAACATTGATGTGAGAGAGAAACATTGATCAGTGACCTCCCATATACGCCCCCTGACCAGGGATCAAACCCGCAACCTAGGTATGTGCCTTGACTGGGGATTGAACCTGCAACCTTTTGGTGTCTGTGTCGACACTCTAACCAACTGAGAAACCCAGCCAGGACAAAAAGCTCCCCCTTCTTGAGTAACGAAGCAAATAAGAAGAGTCTTTTATTAGTTAAAAAAAAAAGTTGTCTAATTTTTTTTTTAATTTAAAGAGACATTTCATGTTGAGGTTTCTATGATTAGCTTGCAAATTGTAAATATGCAGAGTTACAGGGGCAGTACAAGGCTTTTACATTTTGAACTGCCAAGCAGACTGCCTTGCTAGAGGTAATGGGAATAGCTTGCATGTTGTGTTGCACAGAACTTGTTAAAAATGTTGAAGGCTTGACCTGACACTTTAGGGAAGGTTAGAAAAGAGCATTCATGGAAGAGGCTTTCAGGCAGTAGAGTACACTCACACTCAAGACCTTTGAGTATGAGACATTTGGATGTGTCTCATCCAGATTCAGGACTGGAATATAAGGAAGGAGTTCATAGATCCATTTGTTGCACAGAAATTTTATTAACAGTTGATGTACTGTCATGATGGAGAAAATTTTACCAAGTAAATTTTTTTAAACAACCTTTTCCCTTTAGTAACTGAACGAGGAAGGGATGCTGTTGGCTTCAGAGAACAAACAGCTACCCCAAAGACTCCTAACAGGTCAAGAGA
The DNA here is from genome assembly GCA_004024845.1 of Tonatia bakeri. Lineage (NCBI taxonomy): Eukaryota > Metazoa > Chordata > Mammalia > Chiroptera > Phyllostomidae > Tonatia > Tonatia bakeri. The sequence goes on from PVIA01004198.1 coordinate 144,803, forward strand.
GAGAGATCCAGAAAAACAAACTCAAAACAAAGAGAAAAGGAAACGAAGGGGTTCCCTCTCACCACCTTCTTCTGCATATGAGCGAGGGACAAAAAGGCCAGATGACAGGTAAGTGGCTTGTGTGAGTTACTCTCTTCTCTGAGCAAGTCAAAGAGTGCTCAAGTCACGTACTTCTGACTTTGGACACCACGGGTTTTTGGAGTAAGTATTCTCTTGATGAGCGAGTATAAAACTTTACCAATAAATATTGAGACAGTTTCTTTTGATATTAATATTAGCCGTGAAGACTAATAATAGATTTTTGGTACTGGAATGGTTTCTACTTGATAATGTTTAAATGCTATTTGAGAAGCCAAAGGTTTGTTCTTTAATGGGATGTGGGGGTTGGTGGAAATAACTCTTCAAAGATATGGCAATTCTTCTTTTTTTTTTAAATTCTTTCTTTTATTGATTTTGCTATTACAGTTGTCCCATTTTTCCCCTTCACTCCCCTCCACCCTGCCCACCCCCTCCCACCCACATTCCCCCCTTTAGTTCATGTCCATGTGTCATAAGTTCTTTAGTGTCTACATTTCCCATACTATTCTTACCCTCCCCCTATTTTCTACCTATTGTCTATGCTACTTATTCTCTATATCTTTTCCCCCTCTCTCCTCCTCCCACTTCCCTGTTGCTAA
>PVIA01004199.1:0-106880 GCA_004024845.1 Tonatia bakeri
GCATAGACAGTAGGTAGAAAATAGACAGGGGGAGGGTAAGAATAGTATGGGACATGTAGACACTAAAGAACTTATGACACATGGACATGAACTAAAGGGGGAATGAGGGTGGGAGGGGATGGGCAGGGTGGTGGGGAGTGAAGGGGGAAAATGGGCCAACTGTAATAGCATAATCAATAAAATAAAGAATTAAAAAAAAGAATTAAAAAAATAAAATAAATCAAAATGTAAAAAAAAAAATTTATATAAAACAAATTAACCACCTTATGGAGGACCAGTTCTAAGGTGTATGTGCATATTATTTGCAAAGATCAAGAAGGAGGTTCTATTTAAAAGGTGGTTTCTGATTCTAGACTTTTTTCATCTGGGAAGGCTTGTAACTGCCTCACCAATAGATTATGACATTCATTTTTGGTCTCAGTTTCAGAACCTTCCACTATCATACAGGGTCCAGCACAAAAGACCCCTTTTTAATACAAAATCATAAGCATGTAATTTTGTAACAAATCATATGCAAGCATACCATATGACATTTTAGACGAAATGTTCAAATTAAAACTGTAAATTATTACCCCCATATTATTACCCTACCAACCACATTCAAGGAGGTGTTACTTCTGCCAGACCCTGTATAAGTCTGACCACCATGAGATTATAATGCTGTGATGAAGCATGATCTCATGTTTTTTATTCATTATTCAGATAATGATGCTGTAAATATCTTTATTTGTAAATATTATAAATAGTCAGTGAAGACGTTTCTCACACTTTTAATTAAACCATATGCAGTGTGGAGATCTTGGGCAACGGATGATTCATATTCTGGGAAGGACAAAGCAGCATGGTTCAAGATTTTATCATGCTACTCAGAAAAAGAAGCAATTGAAACTAACAACATGTATATTTCTAGAATTTTCAATTTAATATTTTCAGACCATGGTTGACAGTGGGTGACTGAAACCATGGAAAGCAAAATTGCAGATAAGGGAGGACTACTGTATACGATTTCCAGAATTGAAAACAATATCTTTATTTGGTCAAAAGCAGTTCAAGTAGGAAGTTTATTGACTACAATAGCATTTTTGTAATTAATAAATATGTTTAACAACCCATTAATGGTGTCATAAACTCTTTAAAAGAAGTACAAACTGTTGATAAGTTTTTTATCTCCCTTTCACCCCATTGTGTACCTGGTATTGTTTCATGGTCATTAACTTTACAGTTAGAACAAGTTAAGCTATGTTACAAAATCACCACATATTAGTAATTGGTATAGGCAAATCATAGAAGAAATGATTACAATGGTGAAGTTCTAAACTTGGATTTGGCTACAATGACTAGTGAGACTGCTTTGGACGTAAATGTGCTTGGGTTTGACAAGGGCCAGTTTTAATAGATTCGTAAGGGAAGATTATGGACATCAACCACTCTTTCCTTTGATGCTAGATATGCGAGAGGTTGGACTAAAGTTTGCTCGGTATTTAAACTTTGTATATATTTTAAGAAAACCTCATTAACAGAAAAAGAATGAGCAAGCTAGTCCTCTGCAACTTCTGGGAGCTATATAGAAGACACAATCTCAGCCAATTAGACCTTCCTACATGGATCTTTGAATCTACAGACATGATTAAGAACACATGAGGAACCTGTTACAGAGCAAAACCAACCAAACAAGGGGGGCCTGGGAGCCCGGGACGGTGATGCTCTTACTGAAAGAAATTAGGGTCTGTCTTGTCCGCCGCCGTAAAGGATAGATATATCTCAATGCCAGAGATTTGTGAAAAGGAAAGGAAAACGTTTATTTTGTGCTATACTAACCTTAAGGCAGTGACCTAATGTTTTTATCAAAAATCTTAAAGTCCCTTAAAACACCCACAAATGCACAGTTTTTCCTTCCCCCTTGCCCAGTATGGGGTACCGTATCTCAGGAAAGGAAATAGAAGTCCAGTCTCAGGCAATGTCTGGTTCTTCCCAGTAATCCGTGCTTGGCTGGTAGGCCTCTCTCGGTTCTCAGCACCATCAGCTGTGTCGCCAGAATCTCTGCTAAAACCGGGTGACGGTTCCCCCTACTACTGCTGTGGGGGAACCCACTCTGGCAAAGGTGCGTGGTCCTCTCTCCACTGCTCCAGCCATGTGGTCCTCTTTCCTCTGCAGGACCACCGGAGTCCCCACTCAGCCAAATCCGCGTGGTTCTCTCCCATAGAAATGCGAGAGTCCTCTACTCTGCCAAATCCACGTGGTTCTCCCCACAGAGCTGTGGGGAGACGGGGTTGCCACTCGGCATTGGCCGAGTGGCAATTTTCTGCTAAATCCGCATGGTGAATTCTCTCTCACAGGCCTGCGGGTGCCCTCTACTCAGCCAAAAGCCGCATGGATCCCTCTTCTATGGCTGCCGCGCCTGGGCTTTTAAATCCCGCGCCAATCTTCCTCTGCAGCCCCACTTCCGACTCCTCCCACACTTGGCCACACCTGCCCTCAATCTGCTATCCTTTCCAGCTTTTCTGGTCACCATCATGGGTCTGGGCAAGTGTCACCCCATGTCCTGGAACCAATCTCCTCCGAGCTCCCACCCAAGCGCTGTAACTCAGGGGACCTGCTCCTAGTCACGTCTCAGGGAGGAGTTCCTTTCCATCCCCCTAGCCCAGAGCATGGCCATAGCTACTTAACATATCTATGTTACCAGTCAAAGGTTACAGATATGTTAAATGACCACACCCCAGAGGTTGGCTGCAGAGCTGTTGCTATGCAAAACAGCTCTCAATGGGCCTGCTCCATTTGTCCCTTTCCTCCACCCACACCTGGGGGTGGGGGTAGGACATCCTAGTATTTTCTGAACACCTTGAGTTCTGGACCCCATTTTAAATGTCCATTTGGGGTCCCCCACCCTTGGCCGCACCCTGTAACAAACCTATGCACACTGATGTTCATAGCAGCACTATTTACAATAGCCAAGTGTCCATGGCTGGAAACAGCCTGAGTGTCCATCAGCAAATGAGTGGATCAGGAGAGTGTAGTAGTTTGCAAAATGAAATAGTCCTTGACAGAAAGAAGGAGGAAACTCCAACTCTTCATGGCAGAATGGATGGATGTTGGGAACCACCCTGCCTGGTATCAGAACCTGTAACTCCCACCAAGGCTAAGGCTGAGGGAACGATGTTGGAACTGTAAGCCAGCAAGGAGACAAAAGCTTATCTCCCTGGCAGGACCGCTGTTTCACTGTTTCTGCTCCTTTTTACTTCACCCTGCCTGGTCCCCAATGCTTGGTCGGTTAGCCAATGATGGGTAAGATTCCCCAAGGGGGGAATGGCCTAAGACAGGCACGACCACATGGGAGGCCCCCAAGGAAGGACTTTGGGGGCTATAGCAAAAGGGGGTGATGGACCCTCACCCCTCAGCTATGACAAAGCCTGGGTGCTCAAGGTCTGCGAGAAAATCTTATCTCTTGGTTGCCTTAGTTCCCTTGCTCCACCTAAGCCTGAAACAATGACAGGGTGGTGCAGCCCTGTGCTGAAAAGGGTGGGTTCCCCAGGTGAAAAGAATATGTAAAATCCTGTGAAACTTGCTTTGTTTAGAATGCTCTCAGTTGAATGAGAAGGGTCCAAGGAGGAAGTAAGTTTGTTCCTTAAAGTCTTTTACAGCTCTTTGACCCAGACTCAAAATAGGCCCTCAGACTTCCTTGTTGTCTATTGTTTGATCCTTTCTTCCTGGCAATGAGTAGTAAGCTTTACCTGAATTCTTGTGCAAACGAACCCAATAAAGAGCCTCTTTGGTGGGGAAATGGTGTGCTCCCCACTAGAGAGAGTGGCTATTTTGTCCCTAATTCCCCACAGAACTTGGATGTTTCTATGTATGTTTTTCTCATGTGTCAACAAGCAATCCGCAGCATTCCACAGTCACTGCTGGTAGGTGATTGCATCAGATAGAACTGGAGAGCATGATGCTAATTGAAATAAGTCAAGTAGTAAAAGACAAATACCATATGATTTCACTTATAAGTGAAACCTAATCAAACAAGTGATCAAAATGTAACCAGAGACATGGATATAAAGAACAAACTGACAGTAACCAGAGGGGAGGGGGGAGATGGATAATGGGGGAAAGAAAGGGAAGAGTCAAGTCAAGGAACATGTATAAAGGACCCACAGACAAAGACAATGGGGGAGAGAGGATTGAATGTGGGAGGTGGAGGTGGGTAGGGAAGGGGAAACTAGTAGGGGGAAATGGGATAGCTGTAATTGAACAATAATAAAATATAATAAATAAATTTTTGAATATGCTTTTTTCATCTTAATAAAAGAACACATGAGAAAGACAAATACTACATGGTTTCCCTTACATGTGGAATTAAAAATAGTACAACAAATGAACAAATGAAAACAGAGACAGAGACCAAAGGGACAGCTGTCAGAGGGGAGGAACATGGGGGAGTAGGTGAAAAAAGCAAAGGTAATAAAGTCAGTACTGTGACAAGTCAACATTGTGACAGATGATACTAGAAGTATCGGGGTCCTCACATTGTAAGGTCTAAGATTTCAAATCACTGTATTACTAACATGTACACCTGATACTAATATAAATAACATCATATTGTATAACAACCATATTTAAATTTTTAAAGAGTGGGAGAAAAGAACATAGCAGGGATTTTTCTGTCCTTTTCAGACTCATGTGGACTCTTCCTCATTTCTCAAGTTTTCTTCTTAGCCTTTCTATATATTCAAAGAACCGTTTTTATGTCCTCTAATAGTTCCAATCTAATTAAATAATACCAAATGGTTTTCTATATTTGCATCAGGGAAGGATGAATTAAAACAAAAGCTTAAAATGAAAAGATAACTCTTAAATTAAGGAGGAACTGTTCTTCCTTTAACTAATAAAAAGACTTTAGAGCTGGAAGGTATTACAATTCTAAACCATCTTTAAAAATTAACACTATTTAATTGAGAAGTATTTTAAATTTTAAAACACTGTGAATTTACCAATTCAAGCTTATATTTTTTCAAATATATTATTTATGAGCAAGTAAACGGAACAAAATTTATAAAAAGTAGAGTGCTGGCTGGTGTGGCTCAGTGGATTGAGTGCCAGCCTATGAACCAAAGGGTCGTCAGCTCAATCCTCAGTTAGGGCACATGCCTGGGGTTGCGAGCCAGGTTCCTGGTAGAGGGAGCACAAATGCAACCACCCATTCATGTTTCTCTCCCTTCCTTTCTCCCCTCTTCCTCTCTGTATAAAAATAAATGAATGAAATCTTTTAAAAATAGAAAAGATACCTGATGGGTATAACAGGCTATTTTTAATTTTTTTCTTTGCTTGATAAAAAGAAATATTTTGGCAGGAAATTTCCCTGGATGGCTTCAGAATATGTTGTTTTAAGAAACATTTTTATTGAAATATTTCCCAGTGTTAGAGGCCTCTCATGAACATTTGAACAATTTATTCTCTGCCAATTTATACTGTCTTTGTAAAAATAGATAAAGCCCATTATAGGCACTTGAAAGGACACCACAGTTTGGAGATTAAACTAAAGTCACATTGACAAAATAATATGCACAAAAGCAATCAACAGGCAAAAGAATCAGTTTCTCTTTTAAATAATTTTTAAAAATTCAATTTTATACTATAGTAATTTATATCTTGGTTGCCTTTATTAAATATTGAAGCAAAATAAAAGAATCAATCATTATAATTTGGAGATGTTAATATTTTCTTACTAACAAGTAGAGTTTCAGCTCTAATTTTAATAATTTTTTCTTTGAGACAATTTTAGTAACTTTACCATTAGTTAATTTATTATCATTTGGTCTCTTTGATCTGTTAAGGACAGCGCATAAGAAATATTTAACATTTAACTTTAAAATTTTCTCTATTTGTTTGGGTCTTAGTTCTCTGTCTGTGTTTGATGAAGTGATAAAGCAAGAGTAAATTATCTTGGAAAACTCCTTCCAGATTAAAAGTCATTAAGGAATGACTTCACATTTGATCAGAAATATTGTCAGGAGAATGTCCAATCCACATCTATTGTTCTGATAGTCATAGCACACTGATTTTGATGATATAATTTTGAGATTTTATATTGGGACCATATCTATGACAAAATAGATTGGAAGCCAGCATAAAGCAGATAAGGCTTTGCAAATAAACATTTTCTGGTCGAAATATTGGCCACTTGTAGCACATGCATGTACACTGGATTTTAACTTTTTCTTCATTTCAACTGAGCCAAACCCATTTTCTTCCCAGGGCAGTAGAATGGCTACAGCATATACTGAGTGATGTGGTTCAGAAAATAAAAAATATACTGACTTTTTACTTCGAATAAGATGTTATTAAAATATTTTTTTTGCTCTGGGTATTTTTATTTGCTGGAAAATTTTAACCAGCAGTTATCATTTAAAATAAAACACAACTTATTATTTTTAAAAATCACATATGGTTATTCTCAATGGCTGTAAAATTCACTATACCCCATCAAAAATGATTTGCTCCTATTAGTGTGCTTACTCAAAAGGCAAAAAAAAAAAAAAATGAGCATTGAAAATATGGTGTTAATCCTAGAAAAGTAAAGACTAAAAAATGTAAGTGAAATTAATTTAGTAAAATGAGGTGAGATCTCAATGGACTATGTATTTGCTATAGCTATCATTGCTGAATTTATAATTTTTATACTCACTGAATAATAAAATGGAGTGAAAATTGGGTCTGTACCTTCATGTAACTAATGCCTGATTATCTAAGCGTAAACCTCTTCTTGACAACTGTATGTACTTTCAATATTTGCCTTTACCTAATTTCACATAAAATTAACAGTTTGGCAAGAACTTAAAAAGCTTTTTATTTCAATTCTTTCAACACAATTACCTTTCAAAGCCAGATATTTTTATGTCCATACTTCCAAATGTCCATTAATGAGAATAAGAGAAATAAAATAGAACAGTAAAGGACAACTTATTAGAGCTTTCTCAATGTAGAGCAGCATAAGATAACCAACTACAACACACAGGTAAGAGGAGGGGACCCCAAAATCCCAGAATTAACTTCTGGATTGTGGGCCCCTTTTAGTACATGGTTCCCAGGTGAGAGTCCTGGGAACCCTTCTGTGACACTGTTATGAGAGACTGTGGTCAGTTTCAGTGCAATTTTCAAAGACTATTTCAACACATTTGCCCGTTTCCTGATGGGTGACTTATGAGAGCACCTGCCTGCCCACACCGTCCTGAGTGTTCATCAGATTTTGACCCCAAATGGCATGACCTCTGTGCCCACCATCTCCATGTACCAGATCCCACCTTGAGCAATTTTTTTGTGTGTTTCTCCAGTTGAAAAATTCCTCAAAGAGAAACATTTTTGAGGATGTGGAAGAGGTGAAACAAAAAGCTTCAGTGGCACTAAAGGCATCAAAATTGCGGAGTTCAAAAACTGTTTTGAGCAACGGAAAAAAATGTCTCGATTGCTGTATTGCATCAAATAGAGAGTATTTTGAAGGCGGGTGAAGTTCAAACCTGTAAGAATAAATACACAATTTTTGTAAATAAATTCCTGTGTTTTTGGATTCCCCTTCTTGTATTGGCACGTGCTGCTACCATCCCATTCTCACTTGTTTGATGAAAAACTAGAGAAAGTGACCCTGTGATAAAGGTGGCCTATTGAGTCACAGGTTGACACAGAGAGCGACAGCTGGATTTCCGTTACCTAACACCCTGAAACCGCCAGTTTAATGTCACCGTCTTCTTGCAGAACAGAGTGTCTAAAATGTTATATGATTGATGTTTTTAGTTTAATCCTGCTTTTTATTTTTAATTGGTTTAAGATCACCAACCTAGGATGTACTAGAAATAGCATTTTAATCCAGAGGTTAACTCCTGAGACCGTATACTTAACTGTGTGGATGCCATTAATTGTGCTTCACTGAACATCCTTGGGTTTCATTATGTCTAATCATGATGATCTAAGGGGAAATATGTCACTTTCTCTGCCTTGTTATGAAATATCACACTAGATCAAACAAAAAGTATGTTCCTAATTACTTCATTTTATTTTTTTCATACAAGTACCAAAAGTTTCATCTTTTCTGGATTATACAGTGTTTTCATTGTGTAAAACATTTTAAGAACAGGATACATTTTAATGCTATTCAGAAACATTGTTTTGAAGTTCACTAAAAACTATCTTGCTACAAGAAAAATGAGACAACGCAGCTTCATTATTGAGTAGAGCTAACTTATAATTGGCCTAACCCTATAGGGATTCTAACAAAAACAAGAAAATGGGGCTCTCAGCAGGAACTTATTAAAATTTCCTGTACACAAGAAGAGTAGTCAGTTGTTTTCCAGACAGTTTACACAAATGAACTGAGTGCTTTTCTAACTGAAGCTCAGACATGCCCAGCTTGACATTTCTGCAGAAGATATGAGGACCTTATCGTGCGTGTTAATGCTTGAGAAAGCTGAAATCACAGTTACTTATCCCGAGAGCCCTCAGTGGAGAAAAGGAGGATCCAGAGTGGGGCAGAAGGGTAGGCGCAGCTATTAGAGATCCAATCTTAGAATGCTTTTTAAAAGTACCAGCGGAGACAAAGGGAAATTGGTGGCTCTGAGGAAATAGACTTCAGTACTTCTTTTTCCCCACTCTTTGTTCAAAATCCCTACTGAAACAAAAATCCTGCTAAGATATTTTGTCCTGGTCTTTAAGGTACTGGTTGGCATCTATCTGAGAACTTTTCTGCCTGTAAAGTTTTCTGCCTGTAGTACAAAATCTTCTGTCTGTGACCTAACAGAGTAGTTTGAGGGGGTAGGACTAGAGTGAGTTTGAGGGACTCTCCTTTGTCTTGTTTTGTTCCTGTCTCAGGTTTAACAGATGTAGTCCTTTCTCTGTTTTTTCCTGCAGAAGTATATTTCATAGAAACATAGTATTTCAAGAAATAATAGTAGCTTGTTTGACATGAACCCTGCAAAACTCATCTTTGTTTTAATGTCTGAATCCTAGCTGCCTGAAAATCAGAAATCATTTTTTAAATATAACATAGAACATCATATCACATGACAAGCTGCACGTCAGTTCAAGGAGAGCAATACATTCACAGCTGCTCTGCTTTTAAGAGAGAACATTTTCAGCCCCATTGTTCATACTTAGAAAAATAGATATTAGCTGAGGAATCATGTGATTTTTTTTCCGCTTTTCCCACTTCTATTGAATTCCAAAATACACTGCTGGGTGAAGTGGTATGTATTATTGTTATTATTTGTTCCCCTGCTCATTAATGAAAAGACTTCACAGAGGTTTATGTGGATAATATATTTCAAAAATGTAACTGTTACTTTAAGAATTATTCTTGCTGAGGATTACACAGCTTAAAACTCAGTAAATTATCATGACTGACATTTTCTAGATTTTTGTTAAAGAACACATTATTTTAAACATTTGAATCAAAGAGACCAAGAAAGAGAAAGACATTTTAAAATCATAGTACATAGCAATAAGGGCTTATTTTTTTTTTACCACGAACAGAAAAGCATATGAAATAGAAAGAAGCATGGGGTTTGAAGTAACAGGGTTTGGGTCTAATTAAGTCTGAGAATGTAAAGTCCTATGACACAGAAAACAAAAGTGAGTAATAAATATTATTGTATAAAAATTAAAAACTTAAAACAGAGGAAGGGGTTATCAAAACGTGTTTAATAATGATGTGATCTTTGGGATTTATTTAAATTCTGTGAATGGACTTCCTTGAACAAAAATAAGTGATATTAGTGAACTATGCATATCCATTAAATTAGTATTTGCAAAGCACATATAGTGTGCCCTGACACATAGTAGGTGCTTGATTTTATGATCATTTTTGGAATGTTTAAGTGTATGTTAAAGAGTCAGCCTAAAAAAATCAGTTGAGTTGTAAAAAAAAAAACATGGGTGCTTATATGAAAAGAATGAGGGTGATTTCTGACCATAAAGAAATTAATGGCAAGTATCTGGGGTGGCAAGCATTTTCTAGTTTATTTTCCTTGACAAATCATTGAGTTTGTACATATTTAGTTTCGAAATCTTGTGGAACAAAGACCTAACTGGAGATAAAACCATGTAGTAGGCCAATTATCCCCAAAAGACTGAAATGATAGTAAGTCCTGGATATTGAGTTTAAATGAGCAGAGAACAAAAAGCAAGGAAATAATGAAGAAAACACTGAGAAACTTGACTCAGGTTTACAACTCTGTGGCAACAGGTCTGGTTTGCAAACGGCTCTCAAAGTAATGTGGTGACAATGAATTACTTTAAGTCATTATTGATGTCACTGTGTATGGATTTACACATATTTCCTGTCAGGAATATGATGTATTTGATTATGGTCCACTGCTCGGGAACCCCGTAGACATATCAGGATGCATACGGACTACTTTACCTCTCTAAAATTTAACAAAGTTCTCATTTCATATTCACATTTGGCTCTCCAATTATAAGATGAGAGAAGTGAACCAACAGTTATTTAACAGGGTTTATTTTAAGTGAGAAACAATTGTGTTACCATTTAGGGCAATGCTATTTTTTCATACCACTAGAAAATGGGAGTTTATGAGAGGTTATAAGATTCCAGAGTATTACATTTGTATCCTGCTGAGAAGAAACTTTTCTGAAAATGTTCTTTAATTTTGGCAAGAATAATTATCACGAGATCTATCCTCTAATTAAACTTGCAAATGTATGAAACAATGTGATTCACCATAGGTACAGGGCTGCACAGATCTCCAGAGCTTATACATCTTGCTTAGCTGAAACTTCAGTCCTATTCATTAGTAATTATCTTCTCCTCTCTCCCCCCAATCCTGGGCAGCCACCATTCTACCCTTTGATTATTAAAAAAAAATGTCTATTTTAGATATATCATAAAAGTGTGATCATAGCATACTTTCCTTCAGGTTTATCCATGTTGTTATGAATGGCAATGTTTCCTCCTGTTTAAAGGCTGAATCACAGTCCACTCTCCCAGGATATGTACACACCGCATTTTCTTTATGTGTTCATGCGTCAGTGAACATTTACTGTTTCCTCATCTTCCCCATTGTGAGTAGTGCTACTACGAACACAGGAGTGCTAATATCTGTTTGAGATCCTAATTTCAGTTCTTTTGGATACATATTCAGTAGAGGGGTTTTCATATGATAGACTTATTATTAACTTTTAATGGAAAATTCATATTTTTATGGAAGCTTCTCTTGTATTTCCTCCAACAGTGTACAAGGGTTCTGATTTCTCCACATCCTTGCCAAAACTTGCTGTCTTCTGCTTTTGTTTGTTTGTTTGTTTGTTTGTTTTTTGGATAAAACCTTCTTGATAGGTGTGAGGTGATATTTCACCGCAGTTTCCATTTGCATTTCCTTAATCAGTGATGTAAAAATTTTAAGGACCTGACACCAAAAACACAGACAACAAAAGCCAAAATAGAAAGGGAGAGCCCCTCAAACCGTAAAACTTCTGCACAAAAAAAGAAAACAATCCACGGAGTTAAAAGGGAAAAAACTAACCTCAAGAGCATGTCTGATGAGAGGTGAATCTTGAGAATAAATGAGGATCTCCTGTAACCCAATAACTAAAAAATAATAACTTGATCTTTAAAATGGGTTAAAGACTAAAACATTTCTCCAAAAAAAGACATACAACTGACCACTATGTATATGTAGATACTTTGGAAACTGCTTCATTTTAACGTGAATGTTTTCTTTATGCTCCTCAAGTCAGCATTTAAAAAAAAGTCTTAATTTTTATTATAAAATTTATTCTTAGGGCTTTTTAAATATGTATATACATCCCCCCAACTACCACTCACTTCCCACTGGAATTAGAATTAATGTCAGATGAACTGTGAACAAAAAAAAAGCCATGTTATTAAAAAAAAAAAAAGAAACTGCATTTTAAGGGAAGTGCAACAGCCAAATAGAATGAATCAAGTCTGCCAAATGGTGACATCCTCTCATCCCTGGATGTTTTATGTTCAGAATATTATATGAGGAAAGGATAAACTTCCATTTTACTTCACCCACATGTATTATATCCTGTCCTTGGGAAATCAATTTCCCAAGGAATATAAATGTTTACTAAATATGTTATGTATCAATTCTAAGACATTAGTTATAAGACATCATTGATTTAATACAGCTTTTAGACAAAATGGCATGCTGTTATTAATTGTGCAATGATGCCCATTTAAGATTTTTTAAAATGTGAAAATACTTCATAGTCAACCCAATACTTTTGTTAATATTTTTATACATTAATTTTACTTTGAATTCTTTTTTACATTTAATTAAATTTACTAGGGTGATAATAATTAGTGCAATTATACAGGTTTCATGCGTACAATTCTATGATACATCATCTGTATATTGCACTGTGTACCCACCACCCAAAGTCAAATCTTTATACGTCACCATGTATCTGGCCCTCTTTACCCTTTACTACCCCCCCCCCCTTCCCTCTGGTAACCACCATACTGTTGTCTGTGTCTATGAGTTTTTGTTTGTTTTTCCTGTTTGATCATTTGTTGCTCTCATTTTTACATCAACATATGAGTAAAATCATACGGTTCTTCAATTTCTCTGACTTTTCACTTAACATGATATTCTAAAGATCCACCCATGTTGTCACAAATGCGATACATATATACAATGGAATACCATTCAGCTTTAAGAAAAAATGAAATACTTTGAATTCTTGATCCATACGAGTGAGAAAGGTTAACTTTTCTTTACCTTTCATTTTCCTTGGTGTTTCATCTAAACTTTGTTTTTACATATTATATATACTCACTAATGTTTAGTTGTTGATAAATTTATTTTATTAACCTTTGTACTTTTTGTTGGTATTAATGTACCATTTTGTTGTAGATCATGCCTCATGCTTTGTGTTCTTCTTCATTTGGTGCCATTAATGTCACCTTATTTTTGCTTCTGTGTAAAGTAACTTTCCACACGCTTTTACTTGTTTTTTCATTTTGTTGAGTCACTTTGTGTAAACAAGCATACATTTATGTAATTAAAATACCTTGTTTTTAAGCTTTATGGATATGAGGGTAAGACCTTCTTGACAATCTGGAATATTTTCTTTTATCATTATCTATTTAAATATTTCCTTAGTTTTCTATTCTGAAATTAATTTATTTTATATGTACTTTATATATTTTATTATGTTTACCAATTATTTTGTCTTAGTTAAAAATCACTCACTAATTATATTAATTTAATAAACAAACATTAAATTGCTGTTTACTGAAATGCCCGGCTACATCCCTGACTTTCTTTAGTGTCTTTCAATTTTCATCACAATTAAAGGCAAGAAATTCAAGAGATTTATTTCCTTTCCCCTTTCCCGACTCTTTCAGGATTGCAGTATATAAATACAATATGGAGTTTTTAACCCAGATTACAGTTGAAAATTATTATTTTTACATAATATATTTTTCTACTTGGCAGATATTTAAATCTATAGTATGTTTCTATGTCAATTTTTATGAACTTGTTTCAAATTAACTTTATATTTAATTTTTTTCAAAATTTATTTGTAGCCTTCCCACAGGATGGTATGCCCCTATCTCCCGTGGAACAGCTGTCTGTGACCCATTTAAAGATTTTACCTACAGACAAGGCCACACATGATTGTGGTTACCTGGAGCTCAGTACCTTCAGGGACAAAGTCCCAATGAGCTTACTTCAGTAGGAAAGCCACCATCTAGTGGCTCTGCAGTGATCTCAACCAAAAAGGTGTTAGGTACATGGAAAGGGAATCTGGGCTTTAGGAAAGGAAGGGGAAAAGATCTACACCAGTTATAGCTTCAGAGACAAATGAAGTTGCAAGTATTCTCATTAGTTACACTAATATTCTTTTCATGACTTTTCACAGAAATCATCAACAACTGTGTTGTTGATAAACAAGTTAATCTGAGCATTGTAAGGGAGGAATGTAGGGATGCCTTGGACACATACAAACTCCTTCAGTGAGCTGTTGTCCCTCTTTCTGACTGCTCGGATTGTTGAGTGCCAGTGGCTGCCAGTTTCTCCATCAGGGTATGGTCCTCAGGGAAGGAGAGGGGTCTCACCCAGGCGGATATGCTGCCGCTCCTTTCAGGGCAGCCATCCATCCAGGGCCTCTCTGACTGACAAAGGGGTGTAAAAGGCCCTCAGAGTGGGTCCAATCTATGGCGCCATTCATGCTCCAGATTGGCCCATAAACCAGGCGAAGGCTTGCTGCTAGTTGAGATCTCATCCTCGTTTAGTTGTCTCGCCTGCACTGTCCCACTTCTCTATTCCCTTTCTGAGGACATTATCCTAAGAGTTATCTTAACAAGAATTTCTATCTTGGATGTTCCTTAGAGGGGGCTTAGCCTCAGTCATTATTTATTTGATTTTCTGAAATGTTGGATATCTGAGCTTATCTGAAGCTATATGGAAGACCATTTTAAAACCCTCCATGTGATGTCCATTTCTCTGATTCTGTCCCTGTTCTAGTTATTTGCTTAGTATTTATTTTCATGTTTTTTTAGGTTCAGTTTTTGTGTTTTCGGTGGGGAATGGGAGGGAATAAATGGGGGAAAGGTACAGGGAATAAGAAGCATGATTGGTAGGCATAAAATAGAGGAGGAGAGGTTAAGAATGGTATAGGAAACAGACAAGTCAAAGAACTTATATGTACAACCCATGAACTAAGGCGGGGGGGGGTGAATGCTAGAGGGTTGGGGAGTGCAGGGCAGAGGGTGGATGAAAGGAGAAAAATTGGGAAAACTGTAATAATATAATCAATAAAATATACTTAAAAATAAAAACTCTTAAAATATATAAGCAATAAAAAAAGAAAGACATTTCACTTCAATATTAATATTGGAGCAAAACCTATTATACTGACATTTAGAAATGTTGCCCATGTCTCTGAAGTTTATTCCTGCAACAAAGAAACCCCAGGTTAAGCTGCATTTTATTACTCTGGCTTTTATTTTTCTATGCTTTTCCTTGATTCAAATTTGTCAGTGTTGGTTAGGCATAGCAATTGTTTTTTTCTTCTTGTTGTTGTTGTATTGTTTGTATTTGTTTGTAACTTAAAAACTATGCAGCTACTTTTTCATGTACAATTTGTAGTTTTATTTCCTTTCACAAAAGTTCTAATTAATGGGCAATTAATGTTTATTTTCTAAGTAATCTTATCAATCAATATTATGTATTAATTTTATAGTAGATTATTATATTTTCATGATATTACTTATTTCAGTTTTGTTTTTATATTCTCACTTACACACATACACACACACTTAAGTTCTATGAAAACATAGTTTGAAGCCAAGAATGTAAACCAATGGATGTGATTCTCCTCCATGACTAAGAGGCACAGCAAGAAGGTAGAAATGTTCCTTTAGATGAAGTCTTTCCTTGTGGAAAGAGAAGTCCATGCAATTGGTGGTTACTCTTTTTTTAAATATATTTTATTGTTTATGCTGTTACACTTGTCCCAATCTTTCCCCTTTTGCCCTCTTCCTCCTGTTACCTCCATTCCTTCCAGGAATCCCACCCTTAGTTCACCCCCATGGGTCAAGCATATATATTCTTTGGCTATTCTGCTTCCTATGTTGTTCTTAATATTGGTCTATTTTGTACCTACCAATTTGTACTTAATCCCTGCATCTTTTCCCCCCATTGTCCCCTTCCCCCTCCCAACTGATAACCCTCCAAATTGATTCTATTCCTGCTCTGCTTGTTTGCTTAGTTTGTTTTTTAGCTGCAATTGTTGACCATTGTGAATTTATTGCCATTTTAAGGAGGCTACTTTTGCAGAATCTTTGTCAATAAATTCTAAAAATGTCTGTGGATTCTTTCATATGTTATTTCTGAACAATAGTTTTAACCCTATATTTCTTCATTTTTCTCTAAGCTATTCCCTCATAGACATAAAATCCATATTTGAATATGTCCATATATTTATCTTGGAAAGAAGTTTATTTTTCAAAACATATCTAATACATATTCCCTTGTGCTGACCCCTGATTACTTCTCTAATACATCAACTTGAGAATATAAGTGAAAATACAATTAATCCCTGATGGGCACCACCTAGAAGATTATACCTTTTCTTCAAATACTCCCTCCTTTTCCAGCCCAGTTTTATTGATCAAAACTATTGATACATGTTTCTGCTCTCATTCTTCAAAATGAAATGCCTCCCTGTGCTGTGTTTCCAGGGATATGTGTGGTCTTTGAACTAATGTAGAAAGAAAGCATGCTAACAAAATTAGGAATGCTTCAGAGGTATAACCACCCCCTCCCCATTTTTCTGAAAACTTTTGTTTTCTAGTTTCAATAGTCAGTATTGTGAGTTTTAATTAACATTGGAGTCTCCAGTAGTCATTTGGTGAAAATTTTTAGACCTGACCTATAATAACTATTTTTAAAGATAGTTATACACCTTGTTAGATTGACTTATTATTTTGTTTTTAATAGTTATGTTTTTATTAGGAGAATACAATTAGCTTAAGAAAATATTTAATGACTTTCCAATAACCACAAAAACAGTAAGTGGCAAAAAGCTGGCTCCAGCTGAAGCAGTCTCTGATTTTAGGAAGCTATGCTTTAAAATGCCATACTGTCATCTCTCTTCCTTTCTCTTTCCCTGTCATTCTCTCTCAGTGACATTTTTATCATCTATCTTTCTATTGATCAATCTATCTGTATACATATTGTTCTATCAGTTGCACTAAACAACACATCTAATTTCTTATATGTTTCAGATTTTCTCTCATGCTTACTGATAAAATTGATGAAGCAGTTCAATAATATAATTCAAATATAATATTGTCACACATTTATTGAATGGATTCCATGTTACCAGAACTGCCAAGAAATTGAAGAGGCAAACATAAAATCAAGATGAGTTGTTTGTGTTCAGAAAAATAATATCTTTGTAAAAGCGAAGATATAAGAAAATTGCATTAACCCTCCCTCATACACACACACTTAAGAGCAAACTCTTACCCACAAGAATGTGTATTGTACAAGCACATGAAAGTTGCCTTTCAAACACATTGTTCTAAGAAGAATCTCTATCTTTGCACCTGAAACAATGACCCACTATGTGCAGTGCATAACTGTCATGCAGGGGAATTATCACTCATAGGAAGAAGATATACTACTAAATAGAATTAATAAGATAAATGTCATCCAATGAAAGGTACATCACAGAAATTAGCCTAAATGTTTTAAATATCTCTGGTTGAAGTATGCTTTGTTTGCTTTTGTTTCTACTATGGAATTCCCAAATAAATGAACCTGTTACCATGGACTCTGAAGAAAATTGAAAGTTGCTTGTCTTAAGGATACTAAAAATATTTTTAACAAATCTTATTTTCATTATGGTGTTGTGTTAACTTTATATTAGCAAAGAAAGAAAAAGATTCAAAGAATGGGATTTTAAATTATGTATACCATATATACATATTGTACATATACATATATATGTGTATATATATACAAATGCATGTTTGTGTATAAAATATATATAGGTGGTATGGACTATAGTATTATAAAGATTTTTTTAAAATTTCAAGTAGAAACATAAAGTCTAACTTATTTCAGCCATTTCATTTCAGAAAAATACTATAATGTGGAAAAATTTCATGAGTTAGGCAAAATATCAAGAAACTGTCAGTTGCTAAAGTAGGTCAAGAACAATTAAATAACTTCTTAACATGTCTACTGAATTTAATTATCCCCATATATTATAATTTTACAAAGTTCCTTTGAAAATATTGCTCTATTGTCTTTAAAAATTGCATGGACCCATTCACATACATTTTTTAAATTTCCTGTTAAGCATTTCTTTCATTATAAGAGCCATTTTTAGGATCTTGATTTAATTAATAGACTATCTGCATTAAGGCAACTGACTGACTGAAGACTGTCTATTGCTTTATTCAAAAGGAGTCACTCCTGAAATTTTGTGTTTAATTCATTCCATTTTCCTTGGTTCATAAACCATGAAAACTTTGACTTCATTCTGCATTTGTTTTGGCTTTCTGACTGCATCAGTTTCCAAGGAATGAGACTCATGGGTGAATTATATCTCCTCTATCAACAGTCTCCCTCACAAGAGCCAATTTTTTTTAATTGCCAATATGGGACTTTTCTAGGCTACATATTTGTGTGCCCTTATTGTGCAAATGTGGTAAAGAATGGCCTTAAACCTTCATGCTTCCTGTTATCAAAATCTGAGAAAAAGAATATTAGCAAAGCTCTTTTAAAAATTTGAAATGTCTACTTAAAGGTTAACTCAATTTAATTAATTACTGTGCACATAACAACTTTAACATTTAAGAGAGTTTTAATAAGCACTTTGACCAAGTTTTTTCTTCTATGAAGCCTGTCTCCTGCATCTTGTTGGTTCCAATGTTCTTAGGTTTGGGACTCTTTTCTGAACAATTTTAGGTAGCAGGTTCTTGAGAGAGAGGCATAAGTACAGAAGAATTGTGCGGCTATTTTATTTTCCTTTATTTTATTTTATTTTACTTTAATTTATTTTAATTTAATTTAATTTTTTAAGGGAGTGAGAGAAACATCTACGTGAGAGAGAAACTTTGATTGGTTGCTTCTGGTAAGCACCTGGATTGGGGATCAGAACCACAACCTACGTATGTGCTCTGACAGAAATTGAACCACCAGCCTTTGGTGTATGGGATGATGCTCCAACCCACTGACCCGCACTGGCCAAGCCATACTGCTCTTTTAACAGCTAATAGATGAAGTAGCCAGTGCTAGAAAAGGACTTCTTTTCTTGCAGTTCATAATGGGACTCAGTCCATGAACTTTAATGGGGAACAAAAAATTGCATCATTACAATCATCACTACCACTATATTTTTATTATTATAATATTTATAATGTGATATAACATATGTATATATTTTGTATAATATTTACACTACAATTTATTGTAACCACCTAATTATTTTTATTATGCCTCAAAAATCATCATTTTATGTATCAATATGAACACATATATAATTGCTCTTTTCATAGTTTTAATATTTTATTAATGTATTTCATTATAATTCTATTTTTAATCCTAAATATTTTATGAACTTACAAAAATCATAGTGAGTGCACAGTCAATAAAAGCAAAAATAGACAAATAAAACTACATCAAACTTTAAAAGTTTGTTCAGCAAAGGGTACAATTAACAGGGTGAAGGCACCTACAAAATGGAAGAGAATATTTGCAAATCATCTATCTGGTATGGGGTTAATATTCAGAATACATAAAGAACTCCTACAGTTCAACAACAAAAAAGCCAACGAGTAGACATTTTTCCAAAGATGATACTCTAATGGAGAACAAGTATATTAAAAGATTTTCAACATCACTAATCACCAGAAAATGTAGGTAAAAACCACAGTCAGATACCACTTCACATCCATTAGTGTGACTATTATTATTAAGAAAACAGAAAATAATATGTTAGGTGGGATGTAGAGAATTTAGGAGCTTTGTGCTTTTTTTGCATGATTATAAAATAGGCAACTAATATGAAAAACAGTATGATGATTCCTCAAAAAATTAAAAATAGAACTATTATATAATCTAATAATCACACTTCTGGGCATATATTCAAAGTCATTGAAATGAATCTCAAAGAGACATTTGCACACCTATGTTCATAGCAGCATTATTCAGTGTGACCATGAAGTAGACTCAACACAAATGCCCGTCAATGGATGGGTGGTAATAAATGTTGTATATTCTGCATATAATAATGTACATAACCTAATACATATTGTATTCTGAACTTTTGTAGCCAAGCATTTGAATACACTAAGACTTACCATGCTCCTGTACTCTATAACAACTTTTATCTGCTGATCTTTTCCTGCTTCTAAAAAAGGTATAAATTGAAAGGGAAGTTTAGAAGTTCCATTTCACATACAAGTAATAACTTGCAATTCAGGGCAGATTGGTGGTAATTATCTCCATATCCTTATAGTACTAATATTAACGATAATTAATGGTAATGGTGATTTACATTGGAAGCCCTTTAAATATGAGTAACTAGTTGTAAAGCTGAAATCTCAACCTGATGAATTCACATGCAATCGCTTATATTTATAGAACTTCCCCAAAGGATGGCACTAGCAATTGAAGTGAATTATTAAATTGGATCTGGTCTTTCAATTTTATGTTTTAGTGCTTCTTTTATATAGCAGTGATTATTAAAGGAAATTGTTAACCAAATCAAATAGTGAATTTATTTTTTGGAAAAGAATGTTTAAACATAAATTGTCTTACCCCTTGCTACTAATTATTGTGGCCAATGATGAAATGTTATGCATTTATGACTTCAACTGTGTTCCTGCTGAAAGTGGAAATTTGTGCATGGATTCCAGAGAGCAAAAGCGAGTTTCAGGTACAGTGAAACAGGGAGAAAAGGCAACATAAATGTCTGTTATGGAGGATAAGTCCTATATATACAAAATTTGTTTCCATTGGAACTTGCTAAGTGACATATAGCCCACCCTCTTGAATGGTAAACTAAAATGAAGTGTGAAGCATTCATTCACTGTCTTCTGCCCCATTGGTTGATATTTGTAAAATATTAAGTATCCCATGTGACCAGTTTGCATATATACTGATGCTGAGTGGGTTTCTATACTGATAAAAAAAGCACCATAGCAAAAAAATGAAAAAAAAAAAAAGATTGGCACACACTTGAAGTGGTATTTTGTCAGCTTGAGGAGAGTCAGAGCTAGGACAGAGCCATTTGTTGAAACAGAAGGTGCAGAAAATGGAGGTGTTGTGGGGTACCAGAAGTTTCTGCTCTAGTGCCCCCCCTTATACAACTCAAACTCATTCAGGTCCCACATTAAGTCTGTTCCTTCAGTGATTCTACAAGAAGGTGACAAGCTACAAATTCACCAGGAGGCTCAGTACAAGATGATTGTTGAATTAGTGCCTGATGTTGTAACTGATCTTGAGGTCATAACTGATACTCAGAATTCTGTCCCCAGGATATTGTAGATTTCCCATATTAGGTGGTTTTAGGTGGTATAAACCAGGCTTTTGTATTTCATTTGACAGACCACAGTTCATTAAAATTGTTTATTAATAGTTTGTACAAAGTCTGGAAACACCTAGAAGAAATGTTGCTGACATACTTTTCTCTCCCCATAATTTTTAGCTGTAGCTGTAGCTTTCTTCTCTGGGAGCAAGAACCTCCAAGCTCATGACCTCAAGGTCAGGAAGGGTAGGTTCACTTATTGGGATCCTAGAGCCCATTGAGAAAATTCCATCCTGTTTTCACCCATTTATTCTGCTATCGGCTGCATATATTATGGTCATTGATTGCTTCTGCCTCTTAGCTGACAAATTAAGTCTGTCAGCAAAAGGATACTCCAGTTTCATATTACTCTGGCTGCCTCCAAATGTCGTGGCATATACTTCTATAAGTGGACACCATGGTCATGAGCCAATGTTATAATTTTTTCAAACAAATAGTGCCTTGGTCCTGAGGCAATATTATACAGGATCCCATACTGTTAAGTTAGGTGTTTTGTAAAGACATGCGTGATGCAGGCCCTGGCTCATGGGGTCTGCGACATTGTGGATGGGCGAGAGACTACTGAGTCCTGTGGAGGAAAAGGGTGGGCGGCTTCTCTCTCAGGGGGAGCAAAAGCTGAGGCCTCTGCCATAACAGGCCTTTATTTCTTTTTCTGGGCATAATACATGATGGTTCTCATTTACTGTGCCCCAGTTCACTTCAGGTGGTTACCTTTTACGGAAAACAAAGGAGCCTATGCTGCTAATCACATCACAGAAGAGAGATATTTGCAAATGAAAAGGGAAAAGTAGTTGAACCGGTTACACTCCACACTGAGGAGTTTTAGCATGGATTTTAGGAAGTTACAGTAAGCTCTTGCTGTCTCAATTCAGGGTGAGGGAGTTTTAGCAAAAGCAAGTCTCAAAGCAGCCTAGGTACATAGCAGGCCTGATTCCCCATGGGAGAATCTATCCATGGGTGTGGATCCTGTGCATCTCTGAGTGGGAGCTGGGCCCACGTCATGTAGAACGGTCTCCTACACATGTGTAGTGCTCATGGCTCCAATTCCAGCAAGGATAAGTTGCTTCCATTACATGTTGCAAGATAGAGTGGGTTGAAGAGTGTCCCCCAAAACTCATGCCTACCTGGAACTACCTAGAATATGATCTTATTTGGATATATGGTCTTTCAGGTCATAATTAAATATTAGCACTCCAGATGATAGTAGACCTAAATGCAGTAACTTATGTTCTTATAAGAGGAGAAGTGGACGCAGGGACAGAAAGACAAGACCACGTGAAAACAGAGACAGCAATTGGAATTAGCTACACTGCTAGGAGTGCCTGGAACTGCCAGAAAGTGGAAGAAAAAAGGAAGGAGTCTTCTATAAACGCTTCATAGGGGTGTGGCTCTGCTGATGCCTTCATTTTGAACTTCTGGATATTCTAACTATGATAGAATAAAATTATTTTTGTTTTAAGTTTCCCAGTTTATGTTAATTTATAATAGTAGTTCTAGGAAGTAAATACTTAAGCATTATGATGTAACTAAATGATTATCAAGTGTCTAGAGAGAGTCCTCAAGAACTTACATAATTTTATTATAGCCATTTATTAGAAGGAAGTAGCATCTTGTTTTCATAAGCATTTTTATAAAGATGATGATGTTGAGCAGCTTTTTATGAGCTACTGGTCATCCATAAGTCTTATTTGGAGAAAGGTCTATTAAAATCTACCATATTTTTGCAGTTATTTTCTTAGTAGTTGCTCTGGGAATAATAATGCACACTTAAATTAACACATTCAAGTTAAAAAGAATAATAGCTTTATTTCTTTAAACTATGAAGAGTTTATTGCAGTTTAATTGCATCTCCTCTCCTTTCTGCTATCATTGTCTTGTACATTGCATCTATATTTATTGTAAACCAGCCAATTCAATGTAGTATTATTTTACACAATCATAATATTTGTAAAGGACTTAAGAGTAAACATATGTGTGGACTTGCACATCTGCCCACACATTTACATTTTTGATGCTCTTAATGTGTTCGTTTGTATGTATGTTATTATCTGGTTACATTTCCCTTCAGACTATAGGTCTTACTTTAATATTTCTGGTAAGGCATCGCTGACAACAATACATTCTTTCATTCCTCCTTATCTGTAAATGTTTCTCTCTAATGATTCTGGACTCTATTATTTCTGATGAGAAGTTAGCCGCTAATTTTATTATCGCTCCCCTACATGTAATGAGTCATTTTTATTTTGCCGATTTTAAGATGTTTGTCTTTTTTTTTTTTGCCTTTCAACTATGTCTAGTTATGGATATTTTTGTATCTTTCCCATTTGGTATTCATGAAGCTTCTTGGTCTGTATATAATATTTATTCAAATTTCAGAAATATCCAGGCAATACTTTCTCAAAATTTGTTCTGTCTTTTCTTCTTCCACCACAAGAACGTCAGTGTGCACGTGTGTGGGCGCGACACACTGCATTCTGAGGCTCGGCTCCTTTCTCACGTGTGTGGACGGGACCCGCTGCATTCTGAGGCTCGGCTCCTTTCTCACGTGTGTGGACGCGACCCACTGCATTCTGAGGCTCGGCTCCTTTCTCTTCTTCCTTTGTCGTCTCTACTCTGCAGGCAAAGGCATTTGCATTTACCTGCCTTTGCGTTCACTTATTAGCTGTGCTAATTTCACCTTTGGACTCAACTGAAATTTAACTTCAGTTTTATGCTTTGCAAGTTCATAAATTCCATTTGACTCTACATATAATTTCTATGTCTTTATTGTCATTCTCTATTGGTGAGTCATTTAAGTCATAGTTTTTTTAAAGATTTTATTTATTTATTTATTTTTGGAGAGATGGGAAGGGAAGGAGAAAGAGAAGGAGAGAAACATTGACGTACAAGAGATACATCAGCAGGTTAACCTGGTCAGCAACCCAGGCATGTGTTTTGACTAGGAATTGAACCAGTGACCTTTCTGTTAGCACGCCAGCGCTCAATCCACTGAGGCATACCACCCAGGGCTAAATCATGGTCTTTAAAAAATATTTTAGTATGGTCTTCTTTAATGTTTTGGATATGTCTTACATCAGTACCCCTAAGAGGCATACATTTTTCCTGTATATTGGTCACATTTTTTCTGTTTCTTTCTATGTCTCATATTTTTTGTGTGGTAGTCATGGTGGTTGTTGAAAGCTGGTCTCTTAAGACACTATATTATACCAATTTTCATTGTATCTATAAACTGTCTCACCCATTGTGTGAGATAGTTTCACTAGATATCACTGCATTATTAATTATTATTACTATTACTGAATTATGGTCATTTTATAGAAGTCATTCTCATGTAAACATACCTAACTGGTCAGTCAATGATTGTTCAAAAGTTGTTTTTGAAAACTGTGAGCTGGTTAAGACTTTCACCCTTTGCTAATAATTTATGTTTGAGTTGTATGTCTATGTATGTAGACCTATGGGTAACACAGGCACCGAGAAATGACAAGGAGCCAACATAGGTGACTATGCTATTCACTCAGACTTCATTAATGCAGGTTCACTCAGCTTTTATTAATGCAGATTCAATCCAGATCTATACTACCCTAATAACAATACTAATCTCTCAGAAATAATCAGTAATAACATTACATGAGAGAACTGGGAGATGAACCTGAGTCTCAGAGTCTCAGTCTGTGGGTCCCAGAGCCAGTATGGTGGGCAAGGGAGTTGCCAGCATCTTCCAAGGAAGGATCTCCAGAACCAGGTGGGCAACAAGGCAGATGAAGTTCTCAGCCCAGGGGGCAGCAGATGCCAAGGAAGACCAGCGTGGCATGGAGCAACACTTGGGTGTGTGCAGCTCAGCTGTCTCAGGAGTGGTCTGCAGTCTGCTTCACTTATACACTTAAAAGTTGTGTACTCCACCCTTCTGGGTCACTGATAAATGTCTTGGCTCTCCTGATAGCAAGTGAGGAATTTCTCCAGGAAATTTCTATTACCTATGGGTGGTCCTACTTTATAGACACAGCTTTTCTGGTTACATGTGACCAGAAATTATATCTTAAGTAGGTATCCTTCCCAGACATGTCTGCTCTGACTTAGGTACTTTCCCTCTTGGACCAAAGTGTCATGGCTGACTGGCAGCCATCCTGGTTGACATGAGTGACTCCATTTTGTTTTATATACTGTATGCTATCTTGATTGGGCCAATGCCATGTTAGTAGTCCAGCTATACACAGTAAATGACTATTAGGCTATTACTTGCTCCAACCAGGACCACAATTTGAGGCTCTTCAAGTCTCTCCTTTTTCCCATTATTTACTATTGTAGTTTCTACTATTACTACTAACTCCTGTGGATATAAGGTGTTTTCCACTCCACTCTAATCTAAGGATATCCATAATTTAAGTAAGCTGTTGATTTTCACGCCCAATCTGCTCTGATTAAACCATGATATTAAGGAGCTGGGTAGGAAAGAGGAGCTATTCCAGGCAATAAAATGACAGAGTCCCAATAGTCTTACCTAAAGTTTGGTAGGTTTTCATGAACATCTGCTTCCCAATTTAGTGAATGTCTTCATTAATTTTCATAGCCTTAAAGTGGTTTTGGACACAATTTTTGTTTAGTTTTATTATTTTTTATTTATATGAAATGCAACTTCTTTATTCTTCCATGTTGAGATATGTCTTTAAGGTTAGGAATATTTGCCATACAAATCTGTGTTTACTATATTTAAATAGTTGTAATTAAAGCAGCCATTTAGTTGTAATTAACTATTTAAATATAAAATGTAAAATTCCTGATAATTTTAATTTCTGATATCCTTTTAGTCTTCCTCTGAGATATATCCCTAATATAACTTAACATTTTCAAATAAGCTTTTATTTTACTCAGATGGTGAATAGCAGTGACTATCCTGGAATTCCAAGGGTTCATTGAAGTTTTAAAAATAATGTATATTAATACCATAAGCACAAGTGTCTGAATGGATGGTGCTATTGTCAATAGTACCATCATTCCGCAAACTGTCTGAACATTTAATGCAGTAAGATTTGCTATTTCTTTTAGTAACAGCAATTATAATGAAAAAAGTCATTAGTCTTTGATTTCTACCCTAGGTGTGTTAATTCTCCAGAGTTAAGTTTTCCACCCACATTATAGAGACACATGGGCTAATTTGACAAGCTAAGGAAACAAAGGTTAAAAGTGTTTCCTCAAGTCAAGCTTAAGATATTTGCCAGTGCCATGTGTTAGGCAGTGAAATAGCCTAGTGCTTGGTGGAGGGACTTCAATCTGTTTCAAAAACATCGAATATGAGTTATTTTAGTGATGCTGATTGTGCAAAAGTGCTTAGTAACATGAATACTTAGCAGTACATTCTTTCAAATGCATTGTGCTATTAAATGTAACAGATGAGAATTATAATTTCTACATATAATTAAAAAGCAGCTGTCATATTTATTCTTCTACATCAATTTCCTCTCATAAATATACATTTATTTTAAAATCCAACATACTTATTCAGTAAATATTCAATGCATTATTAATTTCATACTACAACCTGAATGTTATCAGAGTTGTTACTTCTCAGTATCATGACAGTTAATACTAAATTCGAAAAGTCACATGTCCAAAATTTTTTGCAGCTCTAACATCCAGTGCCCCAAAATTATAAGAAGTATATTGGTACTGAAATGTAAACATCTATCTGTTTTTATTTACCGGTGACATTAAGTGACAATAAATAAATAACATTCTAAAAATGATGTCGCAGACACATAGTTACAACACAATGTTTATTTTTTAAATGAAAGACAAAGTTAAAATAACAATTCCCTGCATGAATCATCTTTATAAGTTAAACAGCAGTCAAAACTAATATACCTATATATTAGCCACAAAAAAGAAACCATCACTTGGAACAAACTGAAAGCTGCCAGAGGAAAAGGAGAAGGGGGGTGTGGTGGGGAGAAAGAGAAGGGGTTAGTCAAAGAACATGTTTGAATGACCCTTAGTCATGGACAACAGTGTGGAGATTGACTGTGGGAGTTGGGGGTGGGCTGGATAAAGGATAGAAAAGGACAGGATTGAGGCAACTTGTAATAGATTAAGCAAGAATAAAAAGACAAAAAAAAACCAAAATAATAACATGACAACTGTACACAAGTCATAGAAATGTTAAGTGCTTACAACAACTGCATTTTCACATACTACCAAGAGTTTAAATTCAAAATGTGTCACCATAATGTGCTAGATGTTGTAAAATATGCTCAAAAAACAGAAAAAAGAGCACCGAGATGGAGATGATTATCAATGGTAGGCAAACTGGCTGGTAAAAGAAATGCATGTATATAAAGCAGGTTGAGTTTGGGAGCTGTTTGGAAAATAAGAAAATAGCTTGATTGATTTCCAGTTTGTAGAAGCTTTGTCTTTCCACTCCGTGGATATTGAGTAGAAAGGAGTAAGAGCCGAATTTGGGAGGGCTGATAGAAGTCAACCACGGTTGGTAAGAGGCAAGCTTACTTTCACTCAATCCCGAGTGATGCTACTGGAAGTGGGAGAAATGTTACACACTGGAGGTACGAATTTCAAGTTAGAACAGAAAGACTCTCTGTTGGGTTGACTACTGTAATATGAATAGAATCAAAGAAAGGGAGTTTTCAAGCACGATGCCTTGGTTTTAGGTTTAGCCCACTGGGTTAAATGCTGGTATCAATTATGGAAATGGAAAATACAGGAGGAGAAGTTTGGAGAAGTATCAATCAAAGCAAACTGTTATGTGAAAGCTGATTTTGAGATGCTTTTTGATATGCAAAATGAAATATTATTATTTTAGATATTTTGGCCTTGGGTTCAGAGAGAAGGAAATAAATGACATATTGTGGACATCATCAGCTATAAATGGCATTTAAACATGTGGGGAGAGATGAGGTAATGTGAGTGAATGCAATTAGAGGAGAACAAGGAGCAAAGAACTGCATCTGTGGTCCTGCAACACCCACAGACTGGTTAAAGGACAAAGGACCAGGAAAGGGGATGAAAGCAGACATTCAAAGGACTATTCACTGACCTCACCTCAAGGAGACATATTCACAAGAACAGGTATGTATTTCCCTTTCTTTAAAAAACTTATTTATTTAGAGAGAGGGGAAGGGATGGAGAAAGAGAGGGAGAGAAACATCAATGTGTGGCTTCCTCTTGTGCACCGTCTACTGGGGGGCTGGGTCAACAACTCAGCATGTGCCCTGACTGGGAACTGAACCTGCAGCCCTTTGGTTCATAGGCCTACACTCAATCCACTGAGCCACACCAACCAGGGCTGTTTTTATTACTATAACTAAGGAAACCTTCAGTAAATAAATTGGTTCTGGAGATAAAAACGTATCACACTTCAGATGAGAAAGTGATTACTTCTGACAAGGATTATTTTAGAGGTTTTTTTTTTTATTTCTACTTTGCCTTTTTTCTTTTTAAAAATAATCTGTTTTTATAAAAAGTCTCTATTAAATGGACAAAAGGTGAATGCATCAGTCTTCCCTCAACATTCTTCTTACTCTTGTCAGTGTCACAGACACTAATGTTTTCTTATATGGACTTCTGCTATTGTTTCTGGGAGTGTCTTGATGTTTACCCTGTATCTATTTGGGTTCTCCCTTACTTATATGGCAGCTCTCTGATTCATCATGATTTCCTTTTTTGTCATATAATTTGAGGTTCTGTGCCCCTTATATAAAAGTGAACCAAGTCTCAAACAGACATCAATAAAGTTTTTATTAAAAAGACACCATTAGAGCTGTGAGACATGAAGGTTGAATAGAATTTTAACATGCAAACGTGTTATGATATAAATGACTTTATCTGTCTCATGACAACAGCTTGAATTTTCATATTATTTTTTAACTCTGGCAGAAGATTAGAAAATTTAAGTTTGATGGTCCTGTTGGCACTTAAATACATAGGTGATTAGAACCTTGTTCTCTCAATTCAGTAAATCAGGGTCGAAATGTGAGACTACAGTTTGCTCCTCATGAAGTGTTTCAGTCCTTTCTACCCCCTGTGCAAATGCTCATCACATCTCCCCCTGTGCAAACAAACTTCTCATCTCCCTGCTCACATGAACTCCCTACACACAAATCACTTTTGTTCATTTTTGAAATTGAACCCCTTGGTGTTCAATTCCCTTTTTGGGGAATTGAAACTCTCACCCCTTTTTTCTGCCTATGATTATTTTCACCATAAACTATGATGACACTAATCTTATTTCAGCAAATATTATATGCATCCATGAATATTCTCTTTCAGACACTTTACCCTGATGCTTCTATTATGGGGCCTTCTTCTCGAATCTCCTGAACTCTCAGTGATAGTGGTTTAGACATTGGCTGTGCTCTTACCTGCCAATGCCACCTTTATATCATTGGCTCATGATTCCCTTTACTTACAAAGATTTGATATTCAGATCTTATAATTCTTACTTTCAATTACCTGATTGCCTATTCTCTCATGCAAGTTTTGTTTTAAAAGATTTTATTTATTTATTTTTAGACAGAGAGGAAGGGAGGGAGAGAGGGAGGAAAACATCAGTGTGTGGTTGCTTCTTGTGCACCCCCTACCAGGGACCTAGCTGGCAATCCATGCACGTGACCTGCTTGGTAATCGAACCAGCAGTACTTTGGTTTGCAGTCCAGCACTCAATCTACTGACCCACACCATCCAGGGCTATATATGACATTTGTGATCTTTTTCTTTACATAGATTCTAGTAATCCTCTACAGGATTACCAGAAGATTAACATAATCCTCTATATTGAGAACTCTTCAGAGTTGTGAATGTATGATTCCTCAAACTTTTTAAGACAATCAAATATTAACTTCTTTTAGATTAGTTATCTAAAGGCACGGGATTTAAGCTGTATACCTCTTTTTCTATCACAGTATTGCTACTCACCCTCTCTTATTCCAACACTTGCCCAGGTGCTAAACTTATTTTTGTTTTTCAAATGGTTCACTCATCAGATTCTCTGACTTTTTCAATGTTCTTATCCCACTTATGCAATGCCTTCTTTTCCCAAAATGCATTGTCATTAAAATGAAAAAAAAAAGTAAAAGAATATGAAAGAGAAAAAATGCTCTATAGAAAAGAAGAATTGTCATAATACCCAAATCTGTACTTTTCCAATTAGGGAGCCCCCTCCCCCCCCGAAAATAAACACCTGAGGTTTGTTTTAACTCATTCACTCTTCTTTATAGTAAGAGTACTTCAAAGCAGCTGGTGAAGAAGGCCATCAAGGAGTGAATGTAAAGAATGCCATACAGTTGCAAGATACTTTATTCTGTTTACGTAACAATGCAGGGGCGGCCAGAGATGAACTGGAGCTCCCTCTGGAGCTAGACTTCTCTAACCCATTGTGGGAACATTAAACATGAGCCAAGTAGCAGCCCCAAACCCTCAGTTTTGTGCTTATGGCAGATAATTTTCATGCAAGCTATGATGTATTCCAAACTGCATATGTTCATTTATATCTATGTCTAGACTACTGGTGAGCAATGAAACTTCCTACACTGATATATATGTATTATATTTGCACTGCTCTGTGGTAGTCAGTCAGCAGGCCCATATGACTATTGAACCCATGAAATATGGCTCATTCAATTGAACAACTGAGTATTTTATTTTGTACAATTTAAATTAATTTAAATTGCACATATGGCTAGCAGTTACAGAATTAGAAAAGCTTTAGAGGTATGTCCTCACAATTTTTTGGCATTTAAGTTTTTCATTCATCCACCCCTCCCTTCACTGGGAAAACTTGTAATGAGATGAATTAAAGGGCAAAAATACCCTCCTGCATGTGAAAAAAGGCAGATGTATCACTGACTAGGGAATTAAGCAAAAATATGAAAGGGAGATGGCATTGCTTAATATAGGTGAAATAATACGAAGTTCAAAAAAGTTTAAAATTACTATGAAATATTAACAGGTTTATTCTTATTTCTTGACAGTAATGCAGATTATTGATAGAAGAAATTCTATCTACAACTTAAGGGAACTGTTAGAGAAAATTCTGAAAAATAGGCATAAAGAGACAGAAAGTTAAAAACATGAGTTGAGAACACAGTTTTGTTGAAAAGACAGTCTAAGAGTTCATTTTTTCCCTGAATTATTGGATGACATTTGATAAGTCAACCAGTGCTCTAGATTTTCTTTCCTCGTTTGTGAACTGTGAGGATTATGGGTAGAGATATCTGAGTATCAATCTATTTCTTTTCTCCTTTCAAAAATTTAAGTTTCCAGCTGTTTCAGTAGCTGAAAATGTCTCCAAGTACCCTATGATCATGAGTGATATTTGGATAAATAGTTGACATCACAAGGCATTTTCTCCCTTTCCATAATGAGGGAATTTTTGTTCAGCACTATGGGTAGCCTTGAAGGAAAAGAAGTTATTAGAAGATAAACTACAGAAGTGAGAAAGAGAAGAATATAGCAGCAAACCATACCACTTACCTCAGTGACAATGAGAAAAGAAATAGAATCATTTTTTTTTCATATTACAGTTGACAGCACTACCCACAGACATTCTACTACCCACAAGCACTTTAGGAATGGCTAAATTAACATTTAGCTGCAATCAATTTGGGGAAAAACCTTGTGTGTGAACTATCTTATCTGTCACAAAAATCTTCTATATTTCAACACAGACTGACTATAAATGCAAAGCCGAGGGATTGGAAATTATACATAGCTGGTAATAGAATGGTTATAAATTATATATATATATACACACGCATATACATTTGTTTTTAAAAAACAGAAAACTTTTATCTTGTGTAATTTCACAAATCACTTGTTAATTTATCCTATAATTTATTTGTTATAATTGATATCAAACTATCATTTGAGCATTTGAGTTCCTTGTCATTTTCTTATAAATATTCTGAAGCAAAATATCTATTTATTAAGTATCATGTATCCAAAGACTTAATACCCACAAATGTCAAGAGGTGTACATGCCAGCCATTGGGAGTCCCAGAAGGCTGCTCACAAATTTGTATAGAGTTGCTCCAGTTCAGCAACTAAGGTGTTCTTTCGCTGAGCCACTTGCTGTAATGAATCTCACTGATTTTTGTTTTTTATTAATTTTATTGGGGTGAAATTAATTAATTAAATTATATGGGTTTCAAGTGTACAATTCTATGATACGACATCTGTATATTACTTTGTATGCCCACCTCCCAAAGTCAAGGTTAGTTCTGTCACCATATATTTGGCCCCCTTTATCCTTTGCTACTTTCCTACCCCTTTTCCTCTCATAACTACCATACTGTTGTCTGTGTCTTTCAGTTTTTGTTTGTTTCTTTGTTTTGTTTGTTCATTTTTTGCTTTTGGTTTTATACCTCATATATGGTCTTTGCTGTTTTCTGACTTATTTTGCTCAGCATAATATTTTCAAGATTTATCCATGTTGCCCTGAATGACAGTATTTCATCTTTTCTTACAGCTGTGTAGTATTCCATTGCATATATCCAAAATATATAAAGCACTCATACAACTCAACAACAACAACAACAACAACAAAATCCAATTAAAAAATGAACACAGGACCTGAACAGACACTGTTCCTAAGAAAATATACAAATGGCCAATAGACATATGAAAAGAAGTTCAACCTCACTACTACTAAGGGAATGCGAATCAGAACTACAATGAGATACAGCCTCCCATCTGTTAGAATGGCTGTTGTTAGCAAGACAGGTAGTAACAAGTGTTGAAGAGGTTGTCAGGGCAAAAGAGAAACACTCATGCGCTGCTGGTGGAAATGTAATTTGGGACAGTCGTTATGGAAAATGGTATGACAGTTCCTCAAAAAGTTAGGAAACTCGCACTTTCTTCTGGGTATTTACCCCCCAAAATTTAAAAGCACACCTAGCCCATAGACATTGACAACAGTGTGTGGTGATGAACAAAGGGAAGGGATGAGGGAAAAAGGAGGTGGGCAAGGAGGGGGAAATGGGGACATCTATAACAATGTCAACAATAAAAATAAAGTAAAAAATACGCACAAAGAGCTATGCACCCCTGTGTTCATTGTGGCATGCTAAACAGTGGTCAAGACATGGCAACAACCAAAGTGTCCTTCAATACATGATTGCATAAAGAAGATGTGGTGCACATCTACAATGCAAATACTGCTCATTAATTTTTGACAGGGGTCCATCCCTGGACAGCTGTGTGATCTCAGAGCTTCATAGGGCCCTATCCCTGAGAATCTAGCGTTCACACTACTAACATCCTTTCCTAAGTAAGGGGAACATTTCTGAAGCTAATGCAATCCATATTTACTGTGAATCCATTCTTTTGTCCATATTCCATGTTAATGTTTTCTCTGCTTCTATATTCGGGCCTTAAAATGGATGGTATTTTAGATAGTTACTCTTAATCTAAATCCATATCAGTTTGAATTTCCAAATTTTTTAACTGTGTCTAATATGTGATTCTATTTGCGAAATTCAAGCTACGACCAAGGAACCGAAGGCTCTTTAGGGGAAAGAAAAAGGAATTAATTTCTTTCCACAATCCAATAGGTATTCACCTTGGTTTTAGTCATAAAGAATCTAGTGGTTCTCCTACATGAGATAATATTGTTTATATCATGCATTTGAAATATTTTAGTGCCTTGACCACCTGTAATATGTGAGAAAAAAGAAAATCAGGAGGAAAAGAAAAAGTTAAGAAGCAGAGATAGAAAATTATTTTCTTTTCAATGAAACAGACATAGCATTTTTTATGCAAATGTGTCTTCTCTTTCTCTTCTGTGAACTATTTCTCTTGCAAAAAAGAATTTTAGACTAATTGTTCTATCTGCCACTTGCTAAATCTGTTTTCTAAATTACAAATTCAGCCTTCACTGCGGGTGCACTGCCAGCCACTACTTTCACAAAAAATCTTTGTACTAATTGTTTTATCTGCTGCTTGCTAAATCTGTTTGCTAAATTATACCTTCCACAGAAATAACACCAAAACCTGCTCAGGAAGCAATTAGTAGGTATTGACATTTTTTTTTAAAGCAAAGCTTATATGCTTTAGATTGTGTAGGAGGGTGTGAAAGATAGATGTGCAAATAATGTATCACTCATGGGACTACAGACCTTTTAGGAGGACATAATGTTATTTCACAAATGCATGTTCTAAAGGATTTGTCAAAAGGAGGTCTCTTGATGCTCAGTGTGCCTAAAATTATGTAAGGATTGTGTGAGACATTTTTAGGCACTCTTATTAAATATCAATCTTATGGAGATCTGTTCTGAATTTAAAATAGTGAAGTTCCTGCCCAGATTTTAACTCTACATATTTTTTTTCCTCCAAATCACAATGAAGATTTTCTGAGTAGATTAGAGTTTTGTGTCAGGAACAGAGACACTAAGCATTATTCTTGTGGTGCTTAAAAAAGACATAACTAAAAATGATGCAAAAATAAATTGTTATCATCTTTATTACCATGTTGAATTTTACCTTCATGAACTAATATCCATTTGCCACCCTTTAAAAATAATATATTTGAAATCGTTCATTCTCTATATGTTTTTAATATGTCTGGAAAACAATTCATACCAACAAAACAAACAAACAAGTTAAGGAGTTTGATGAATACATGTCAAGTGAATTGAAAATGAGGCTTTCATTGATGTCATATAGCAGGGTTGAGATTTTCTATGAATCATATGATTTAATTTTATTTTTTGATACTTCTCTAGAGTTTCACATGATGGCATGTATAAATAATGTAGATTTCATGAGTTCAACTGCATTTTACTTATAGCAAACACGTTTCTAAAATTTGGGATAAAACTAGGCTTCTATATTCTAAATTTCTTTTTTCAAAGAAAAGAATTTAAAAAATAATGTATAATGTTTTAAATTCCCAACCTGTATTGGCAATGATCTTAAACTTACACTTTAAAACAAGTTTTATCATGGATTTCAATGGATAAAAAATAACTTTTTAATATAAAACATCATATAACTTAATGGAAACTGATAAAAATGATATATATTTTCCTCATTAAAGGATGTTTTTTTGGAGCATGTTTTGCAACATAAATGGTAGATTCATCAGTTGACAATTGAAGCCAATGGTCAGAGCATGTGCCATTGTCTACATTAGTTCGGGCTCCGTGTCTTTATCTCACTCAGGGTGTCACCCTGCCCTGTGCCCAGCCCTTAATCTGTCTCCTGACAGAAGTGGGCAAGA
This sequence comes from Tonatia bakeri, assembly GCA_004024845.1. Classification (NCBI taxonomy): domain Eukaryota; kingdom Metazoa; phylum Chordata; class Mammalia; order Chiroptera; family Phyllostomidae; genus Tonatia; species Tonatia bakeri. The sequence goes on from PVIA01004199.1 coordinate 35,300, forward strand.
CCTTGTAAGTGAGTGAACTCCACCTGTATCTAGGACTTGGGAACTTTGAACTGGCACACTATTCAACATTTGGCACTGGAGGATTTGATATGTTTTAATTGTTTTATTTCACACTCTTACGATATTTGCTCCTTTTTCATCACGCTGTGTCTTGTCTCTCCTTGGAGAGGTCTGCCACTCTGGTTCACCTGGTACCCTTACAATCTCAGCTCTCTGAAGGACTTGACAAAAGTTAGGACTCTGCTGCTTTTCCTGTTTTCTTGTTTGAGGGCAGGAGCGATGTTCAGCTGTGGCTTTCTATGTTTTAGCAGAAGAAGCATTTTGGTGCAAGGAATTCACTCAGGAGGTAATTCTGTAAACAATATTGGGGCAACAGCAAGTGAAGACTGAATAGAAGAAAGGCAGTACAGATCCCACCAATGAGCAGGTATCACTAAACTGAAACCCCTGGCAGATTGTGCAGCACCTGCATAGAGCTTTCCCACCTTCTGGGAGGGGAAACTGAGGTGCTTATTCAGCAGATATTCCCATCATTGCTTCAGGACTGCTTCCACTGCCTTACCTTTGGGAGGGTTCTTTGTTTTATAACGTTTCTGTCTGATGTTCTTTACAAATTCGTATGTATTATAGTATGTATAAGTATTAAACAAGTCGCATGAACAACGGGGTGAGAATACAACTGACAGCATTCCAAAGGTTCCAGAACTATACTTCACTGCAAAGCAATTCTATTGTTTTTGTTCTTTTGTCAAACAGAAAGCATTTGTAAAATAAGTAAATTGTGAAAGATGCAAAATTCAAATGTAAAGGAATGTTTGAAGTTATGAATGTCATTAAAGACATTAAAGTTATTTAAACAGTATTTCTTCTAATTTTCAAGTTAAAATAGGAATTTGAGAAATAGCTTTCAGAATGTAGCCTTTATGTTTGTTACTTGACACATTTTAAGAATTTTCAAATATTTCTGGGTTTTCTACCTAAAACAAACTAGTTCATTTTTAAGATTATTTCTAAAAAGTAAAATTATTATAAGTTTCAGATTTGTCTGTCATTTATCTTTCTGAATCTGATAATTTAAATACTTTCTTCCATTGTTTTTCTTTAAAATTGTTTTAGTGTTTTAAAATCAATCTCTATGCATTTTAAAATATTTATGTTGGGAAAATAATTTCGAGAAGTACATTTAATTTTAATAAGCATATATCAAATTTATTTTAGGTTACACATTATGTGCTATGGGGTTAATAATTCTTTTAGCTAATTTATTTTTATGAGTGCTTTATAGAATTCTGAGAATATAAATCAAAGCTGGTGGTAATTTACATATCTTGTTAATACATTGCTTATATATATCAACCCCCGGAATAAAATAGAAATAAACCCCTCTGAGCCCAACAGAGTCTATAGTTTCCATTTAGTCTGCATTTTGCCTACTGTGATGGATGAACATGACTATAAATATGGGTGTTGATAAATGTGCAGTAGCAAAAACAGCCTGTGTCTGTTTATTTCATTGTAATCTCGCCTTTATGAGAATCAAGACTATGGCCCCCTCCAGTTTCTAGTAATGATCCTTATTATATCCATATAGTATACTATGGATTTCTCAGAGGGTGAGATGATTTAAGTGATCAAATTAGCAATTTGATTCAGGAGTTGTTACACATGCCAATAGTAGATAGAGTTTCAAAATAGAAATCAAATGTCCCCAAGAGGATATATAAGTGATCCCAGGAAAGGAACTATTGCATTTATCAACACAGAACTCAGACAAAAACAGTTTCTATACAGTTTGCCCTTCCCTGCCCTGGGGCAGGGAGGGTGGAATGGGAAATATGTAATTTGAAGTGTTTCAGAAAAGAGTCCAAGACAGGTGAGCACGTGAATGGTTCTTTCCTGTAAAGATGGTGAAGACAGAAATGGGGTGATAGCTAGTGTGGAGAGGGGTTGGAAGTTTTGGATTGCTGTTTTGTTTGCCACCTCCTGGAGCTGTTCACAGGCTGATGGGGGGAATTCTCAGAAGAAAATGGGTCATTAGCAACTTGAATTAGTGAGAGAAGTAAATGGTGGAGTGACTGTCTTGCAAAGAATATATGTGGGGTAGGAGGACCAGAAATCATTCTGATGAATGGGCTGTCCTTACATAGGAGCAAAAAGACTGTGATAGTTGAGAAACTTCATCATTTGTAAAAATAGAAAAGGGAGATGTTACCATTACAAATATAATAATTTCCTGGGTTCTTGATTTGATGCATGATGATGAACAAGATCCAGTTTGAAACCTTCTATTTTCTCACTGAGGAGGGGCTAATGAAGGTGTAGGAGCTTTAGTATATAAAAAACATTATTTTAAAATAAAACTATATATTGTGCACTAGCTCTATATGATCCAAACTTTAAATAGGCAAATATTTAACTAAAGAATATTAGTTTTCACATTTTGAAAATTATTTTCTCTAAACTCTTAAACAGATAAGTATGCCTTCTACAGAAAGTGTTGTTTGTTCATATCAATGTAGACAAAAAGATTCCCAGGGCTTTTCGATCTTTCTTATTTTCCCTTAAGTATATATGGCATTTGTGAGTCCTTCCAACTATAGAATGACAGCATTCCCTTGATTATAAAAATAAGTAGTTGAGACTTGTAGCAGACACTTAACTGCAGATTCATTGATTGTAGGCATGGACAATCCAAACTGTTTCCATAAACTCTACAGCAACCAGCATAGCTATGTACTCATCAGAAGGGAAGCCACTGAGGAAGCATAGGCAATGACATGTTCATTAACATATCTTTTAATACGATGGTTCTTAAGTAATTATCAGATTGACACTGGAAAGGATCCTCCTAATCAGAGAATTTTGATTAATCACTCCTTCACTGTGCCTATGCAAATGATGTTTCTATTAGTATTCAAATTCAACACTACAGGTTGCTTTTATTGTTAAAAAAGGAAGTAACCACTGATAATGTCACCATTATGGCTAATGTTAAAATCTGAACAGCAATATGACAAGAATAATAAAGTTGATTAGCAAAAGAGAAAAATGAAAATTCATTGACAATATTTACTCAGGCAAAATTATAGTCATCACTAGCTAGGATCATACAAGTAATAGAGAAAAAATATTCTTTAATTAAATGTGCTGTTCTGGTTCTGAGTCTTTTGAGTACTAATTATTTTTATATCTTTTCTAAGTAAGTCACATGCTAGTGCATATATGAGTTATTTTACAGTGATTTTAAATACTAAGTGTACATATTATTTAATACATTGTAAATTTTATCTCTCCCCCCGCCCACAACAAGAACTTATCTTGTTTCCACACTGTTAAGATATACAAAGTTGCTCAAAATAAGTCATTTCAAAATGAGAATAACAGTTGTATGACTCTTTTTTGAATTTGGAAAGTATAAACATATGCATCCTACACAGCACAATAGTTTATGCACACTAAGAGGTTCATGTGGGATCTTGAAAAGTACAAACAAATCCGAGGTGCACCAGATCCAAGGAGTGAGATGCCATATGCCATTTAAGACTTACTGATGTTCCATCTCTTGGCTGCTAAGTGAGTATTGATGTTGGGATGATATTAACTAAAGTCATGTGGAGATGTTGAGGCATCAATTGAAATTAAGGGTGATACATAGGAACCAAGAAGCAAGAAAGAATTTAAATTCCAGATTCTCACACCATTAATGTTTTCATTCCATTTAGTACTGCAAACAGCAGTATCGCTGCCACCTAAGATGGTGATGCAGCACAAGAAAGGCCAATCCTCATCCTGTGCATTAGTGCTCAAATTCCCTGAAAACGATTTTCAGATGAAACACTCCCTAACAGCAGCACAATTTACAATAGCCAATTGCTGGAAGCAACCTAAGTACCCATCAGTAAATGAGTGGATAAAAATCTATGGTACATTTACACAATGGAATACTATACAGCAGAAATAAAGAAGGGGCTCCTACCCTTCATGGCAGCTTGGATGGATCTGGAGAGCATTACGCTAAGTGAAATAAGCCAGGTGGTGAAAGACAAATACCATATGATCTCACCTATAAGTGGAACCTAATCAACAAAACAAAGTATAACCAAAGACAATGAAGCAAGCAAAATATAACCAGACACATTGAAATTAAGAACAAACTGACAGTAACCAGAAGCGTGGGGAAAAGGATCATTGGGGAAATAGAGGGAAGGGTCATCAAGGGATGTGTATAAAGGACACATGGACAAACCCAAACAGGGGTAGGATTGAAGGTGGGGAATGGGGATAGGAAAGTATGGTGGGGAAAAATAATAAAATAATTTTTGTAAAAAAAAGTACATTTTTGCTACTGTGTTAAAAAAAAGAAAGAAGGAACTACCCCCTCAAGTCTATTCCACACAGTCTACTTTGTCCACACCATAGCTTTTGAGTATTTCTTCCTGCTTTCAAGACCTCTGTCTAAGTCCAGCCAGCCAGCAATTACTCCACGGAACACAGAAGTTTGACAGTTTGGCTACTCTCACCAAACTTAGAAGCAATTATAATGTCAACGAACTGAGTAATCTTCATACTAATTTTTCATTTCTGGACTTAAGCTCCCTCTTCATGTATATGCAAAAGTACAGACCTTATGTTGTTAATCATCCAAAGAAAAGTAAACCAATGTGTCCACAGTAATGTCATCATTGCATTTGCATGCTATTGACAATTCACAAGTACTTGTGTACAGATTTAGCCATGTTCAGGATGGGCAGGATGGATTTCTCTGCGTTCTTCAAAGACTTGGCAAAGACATACAGCTCCTTCTTCATTACAAAACCACCTGTCTTCTAGAGCGTGCCTTTTTCTCTGCTATGAGTCTGTGCCGCATGAGAAATGCTATAAACATTTCTGACATAGAAATTACATAGTTTGAAAATGGAGACCACTGAAGATTCTATTTTGCTGGTTTTATTTTTCTCTTATCTATGAAAGCATCTTTGCTATTCCATTATTGTTCTGCATGACAGCAGGAGTTTTCCGGGGGATGACAGAAAAGCAGTGAAGTCAGCATAATCTTTCTCCACATTTGGGCCCAATTAATTTTTCAAGAACAGAACATGATTACTTAGCAGAGTTTTTATGACTATAGCAACTGCTTCTAGGGATTACCATTTAGACATCATCAGCCAGACACAACAGGTTAATAAGAACAACTAACTTTATTTATTGACCTAGGATACTTAAAAAAGGCCTTTATCTTTTACTTGTGAATTACTATATTTAATCATAGGACATTTGAAATTGACTTTGACAATGAACTAATAACTACTTTAAACTTTTTAGAAAGTCACAACTAGACAATTAAGTGAATAGGAAGCTGAGTGCACACAGAGGCATCTATGCTGCCAATACTCCATTATATATGTGTATGTGTGTGTGTGTGTGTGTGTGTGTGTATAATTCAACATACATAAAATATATATTTAAAATTAAAAATTTACATAATCCAAATAATCTTTTGCATACCTATTAAATACTGTTTTTTTTTAATTCGAGTGACATTTATTTGAGATATTATTGGGGTACTATGTGGTTAGTGAGAACAAGAGATTGCTTCCAAATAGAAGGGATGCTATATCAATCACATCTGGAGAAGGATCAGTCAAGGAGAGAGTGACCACATATCACAGATGTCCAGGAAAGTATGCATTTATATTTGTTTTCTTGGCCTAATGTTATTGCCAATTTTTACTCTCAAAGTGTCCCAGTTAAATTAATATATGAGTTATCCTCATTTATGTGACACAGTTTTCCAAAGTGTAAAATGGGGGACACATGGATCAGTCGGAATTGCCCAGAAGAACTCTGGATCTTGTTCTCCAGATCGTTAGACTGGTCCTCCACTGTGAAGCATGCTCATGGCATGGTGATAGTGGGCAAGTAGGACGCCAAACCCACATTGCAGCCCTGCAGCGCACGAGAGAAAGCACGAGACAATACCCCTCAGGGGAGTTTCATGGAAAGGGATTTTATGGAAAAGAGCAAAATGTCAGTTAAGGTGACATAGTAAAGCTTTAGCTCATACTGTAGCTTTTGATATAATGTCACTGTGCAAGAATTTGGTTGCAGTGGGAAAATGGAGACAACTGTATTTTAACATAATAAAAAATGATAGAACACACACACACAAAAGAGTTTGGTTGTGAACACAAGATTAGGGAGAAGTTAGAAGTGGGCCAAGATGATCATATTATACAGTATTTGGTAATGCTAACACAATAGAGTACATATGTATCTATATGTGTGAATGTGTATCAAATCTAATATGTGAAAATAGTATTTACAAGGTAAGATTTAATCATTTTAGAAAAAACATTCTTGCAATTAAAAATAGTACTAGTTTTACAGACAATAGTGCATATAAGAGCTCATAGGGATTAAATTTATGCTCGTTCATGTATTTTTATCCCTACTGTAATTTGTACACATATAAGAGAAAACCAATAGCAAATAAGGCCCAGAAAGGCCTGAGTACCTGCTAAACAAGGTTGTTTAAGACAACAAGCTCACCCTCGAAAACAAAGTGGGAACTACTAGAATAGAGATGGTCCTGAGAAGTTTCCCTGAGGTGAGCACTAGGAAGAATTCAGTTGAATCTACAGTGAGAATGAACTCACAGTAATTATTATTACCACTGTTGTCCTTTGATTGAGTCCATAAAGCTTCACACTGTATGTGAGACTACCTTCGCAAGTGCAGAGTGGTTTCTCCAGGGTCTTCTGGTTATGTTCATGAACTTGATAAACCATACGATGGCGTAAATTGAACTGGAGACCCTTTGGTTCACAGCCCATGCTCAATCCACTAAGCTACACCAGCCAGGGAAAATTTGAAACTTTTTAAGTGATGATTGAGTTATATTCAGTTCTGCATTTGAATATTTCATGTAGACAGAAACCTTAAGAAATGAATACTTCTGTGTCTTGGCTGGTGCAATTCAGTGGATTGAGTGCTGGCCTGTGAACCAAAGGGTTGCCAGTTCAGTTTCCAGTCAGGACACATGTCTGGGTTGTGAGCCAGTTTCCCAGTAAGGCACAGGTGGCAAACACAAGGCCTGCAGGCTGAATTCGGCCCTCCGCCTTGTTTCATCCAGCCTGGCACCTTGTTTTTACCTGGCAGCAGTGCCGAGCTCCTTGCCCCTAGTTAAGGAGTAGTTACGTTTATACAGTCCTAAAATTACATTCGGCCCTTTGAAGGTGATCATGAGGCTGATGTGGCCCCTGGTGAAAATGAGTTTGACATCCTTGCTGTAGGGGCTGCTCAAGAGGCAACCACACATTAGCGTTTCTCTCCTTTTCTCTCTCCCTTCCCCTCTCTAAAAATAAATAAATAAACAAACAAATAAACAAGTAAATAAATAAATACATAAAATGTTAAAAATAAATAAAAATACTTTTGTATACCCTAAAGGGATACAAAGCCTTAGCATCTAAACCCTTGTAAAAAGAAGATTTTGTTTTATATTTAAAATTCTAAAGAAATTTATACTAGTGTTAATATTTAATGGCCATAAGTATAAAATATGTGTTCCAATGTTATAGATTTGTTAATTTTTGGCAATCATTTAATGAAACTTTTCTCTATGCTAGAATTAGTTAAATATTTTTAGAAAGAAATGAGAAGAAAGAAAAAGATGTGTCTCTTGGCCGTATATAGCTCCCAGTCAGTAGGAACAAATATGTAATGCACAAGAAAGTATACAAAGAGTCATCAGCTTGTAAATAATGGGGAATTAACTTTAGGTGGTATTTCCTTCAACTTAGCTTAAGGTAAGGTCAGAATTCCTAACTCCTAGTACAATACAATTTTCTATTAATTGAATCATTAAAGCACAGTGATCTTGCTCAATAGGGAGATTTTATATATCAAATATAACAAAAAGAAACCCTCACAGCCTTTTGCAGGAGGAAGTCATCATCACCATCATCATCACCATCATCACCATCACCATCATCATAGCTGTCATCTTGGTTTGATCGAAATCCTTTGTGCTAAAGTGCACTGCAGTTCACTGTCAAGTAATTGAGGAGTCCAACCTAATACTGGAAAATACAGCCTCATATCTCACTGAAAATGCTTTCAGAAGAAAAAATAAATAGACCTCATTAATTTTCTTTATATACTCTATAGAAGCCAATTACCTAATCTAGAATAAATTACATGTAGTTCCTTTAAAAAAAACTAAGAATATCGATTGTGTTATTTTAAAAAATCCAAGAGCCAGCTTACTCTGACAAAGAAAAAAAGGCAATACTACTGCCTCTTCTGAGGTACAAACAGACATCTCAAGGCAGCTTACAAGTGTGGGGGAAATTTTTGTTTTTAAGAAAAGTTTTATCTTATTGTCTTAAGAAGAGAAAATTGAAGCTTCTGTATGAATCCAAATATATAAAATAAAAGACAAAAAGAACCCAGATATGAGAAGGAATGAAAATTACCATACTAAGAAGCTCAAAAAATTACTCAGCAGGATCCAAAAATAATAAGGAACTGAGTGAACATATTGGTAAAATATTAAAAGTTCTTCGAAACTTTTAAGTGGAAAAACATTTAGAAGAGTTTGTTCTTCTTGGACAGTATGATGAGGCCTTTCTGAAAATAGATTCCCAGTAGGGGTTGACAGTTGCTGCAATATTTATTTGTCATTTTAAATAAAACTGAACTAAAATGTGAGGTTTGTGTGCAGTTCAGGCCTAGTACATAAAAATGTTTCAACATATTTGGGCCCCATCTATCTAGGATTCAGGAATAGGGGCACCAGACATTTCCGAAACGAAGATGCTTGGTTTATCCAGCAAAACAAACATAAAAACCAGTATGAGTTATTTTTGTAAGACCTCTAGAAACTTGTTGCTGCTTCTATTTTAATAGAATTATGACTTCTAAAAGACTCTTATGGATTATATCAGGGGTGTCAAACTCATTTTCACTGGGGGCCACATCAGCCTCAAGGTTGCCTTCAAAGGTCCGAATGTAATTTTAGGACTTCATAAATGCAATTACTTCTTAACAGTTAAGTGAGAGTTCCACACTGCCACCGGGTAGAAACAAGGTGCCTCTGATAAAACAAGGAGGAGGGCCAGATGCGGCTGGCAGGCCTTGTGTTTGCTACCTGTGGCTTATATAAACAAACATATTTCTTGTCCAGATATATTAATACTGCAAAAGTCATCAACTATAATAAATCCTTCTAATTACAGTAGAAGAGGCTTTTTTCTATTTGTTTTGGGAATTTAAAATCCGGAAAAGCATGTTTTAATGTTCATTTTCCATTAATAAAGTTTGAAGCTATGTAGTTGTTATTTTCCTCAGTTTTGAAGATAGGCAGAAGGAAAACATCATGGAGTAATTAGCAAATAGGATAAACTGCATAGGTAGAACTACCTATGTGTCCTAAGAGAAAAAAGAAGCAGTGATAACTGACATATATCACGCGCAGGTAAAACTTGTTTAAAAATGGATATTGACAGAGCCCATGAATGGTTTCGACAAACAGCACAAATAGGCTTCAAACTGCAACAATTGATATCTAGAAACTTTAATGCTCTTTAGCATACTAAAGTTGAATTCAAATATAATATAGCCCATGTTTCTCTGCTCTCCCTCCAAAATTCTATTGTTTTCTCTACATAGTTCTAAATTACTGAACTGTCAAGTCCCCTGAAATATATACTATGATAATTTTTCTTCATTTCTTTCCCAATACCTGTGTTAATATTGTCAGAAGAGCCAGATCTACTGCCCTTCTGCATAATGTAGCTTCTTGCCTCCTTCCAACACCTCCCCAAGTAACAATGACACTTTCTACTTGAAGCCATACCGCTAAGCTTGGAGAATCTTTTCCCAGAATCCTATGCTCATTTGAAGTGCATATTTGTGCTTAGTGTCAACTTGTCTAGTTAAATAAAAGAATTTTAAAGACCTCTGGCCAATTCCTTTTTCTAGTTGTATTTCTAAGCGATTATGATCTAAGACTTAGGAACTCATACGTCGAATGGTTAGTGGGCCGGTTTCTCAAACTCTGTTGTGGGCACAAAATTGCTCTCTCCGGTGCGTCAACATTTCGGCAGGCACTTGAGCTCCTTCCTGTCAAGGGATTCCTTCTCGCTTTCCACGTCTTCATACGGCCCTCTGTTGAGTCATAAACTTACTGGCAAAGACTAGTGTTTAGTTTTGAACTTTCATTACATTAGGTTAATTGTCCTAATAGCCATTTGTTTTTAAAACCCAAGCCAAATAAGATAAATCTCTTTCTTTTTGGTCACTGCACCTGAAAAACTCATTATAATTCCTGAATGACTATCAATAGGCAGTATGATTCAATTTGATTTAATGACCACAAATATCTAGAGAAAAAATATCACATTGGTGCTTGCTGTGATTCAAATCTATAAAAAATAAGATAGCATTACACCATAAATCAGCATGAACATTTTAAGCCTGTTTATGTACAAAAATTATATTATTCACTTGTGTGTTATAATTGTTATAACAATTCACTTGTTACTCAAGTAAGTGTGTGTATGCATTTTAGAGGGTGGGGCAAGGGCAAGTTTACAGTTGTTCATATGGATGATAATATAATAATTAATAAATGATAATACAAATATAACTCTGTGTTTGGTATACTCACACCTATAAGCCTACCTTTTCCCCATCTTGCATGTCACTTCTTGTCTGCATGATTCTTCAAGGCAGTCAGGATATCAATTTTATAATTGCAAACAGCAAGAGAGCTTGTCATAAGGTAGTAAAAAATAAAGCCTTAGAAACTGAATTGCTGCCAGTATGGGGTTTAATAAATCCTCATCAATGAGTTGATATTTGTCCAATTCAGAGCTTAACAAACTATAGCCAGTGAAGCAAGGCCAGCAAATCACAGGCTATGGATTTATTTTTCTAACTTACACAAGACTGGGGGGAATGAAATTCTGGCTCTGGAGCCATCATCTGGCTTCATAAATTGTCAACATGACTAATCTGGCATTATCTATTCATCCCCATTTCAAAGGAGATTTTATGTTACTGTTTCACTTACAAGTTTCTTAGTGAGTAACTGTAAAAGATAAAATTATCATCAATATAAACTAGATGTAAAAAAATTAAAAATAATTCCTTAATGTATAATTCTTGTCAATGTTCACATTTCCTAATTATCTCATATATACATATATATAAGAGATATATATTTATGTTTGTTTTTTTAATCAAAGTCCTAACTGACCCACACATGGCATTTGGTACTATGCATTTTAATTCTCTTTTAATTTTAGCCATTTTTGTTCTTTTATTTTTGTTATGCATGCATACTTAATTTTTATTATTATGTAGTTTATTGTGGAATAAACTACACATTTTTCCTGTTGACCATCTCACATTTTTTATTTGGCAACTCACATGATCATAGCGCTCTCTATATTTTTATCCTTATACCATTCCATATTGGAATGGTATGCATGTATTATGCATGTATACTTACAGGCTAGAGCACAGTCAGGTTTAAATCATTGGGAAAAAGAAGCATGTAGTTCTCCTTGTTAACTTTATATTTTCTCATTCAAGAGGTGCACACAGTCTGGTCATCTTGATTTTAATTTTGTTAATGTAGATCAGTGAACCTAGGTGTTGTCCACATTCCCCATGACTCTCTGCCTGATTTAATAGTGACTGATGATAGTTCCCTATATCCATTTTTATTATTATTTGCAAAAAGGCAACTCTATCATTATGTCATTCTTCCTGAAATTATTACTTGAAAGTCTGTAATAAAGACAATTCCATCATCAGTTATTGAGTTACCTTGAAATCACACTACATATGGAATGTAGAACGAATGCTTGATTTTTTACATCAATATGCCAAAGAACTTACTGAATCTCCAAGAAACTCCAAAGATAAAAAATAGTATTTTTAAAAGTATAATTATGTTTTCTTTTATGCATATTTGATGTATGTCAATCCATAATAAACATTAATCTTTGGTACTCAAATTCTGGTAAGCATATTTTTTAGAAGGCTCAGAGATTTTTACACTTTAGTATAGATACTTTGTATAATCTCTTGCCCTGGAGTGCGAGGAAGATCCATTAATATAACGTGATATCAAACACTGTAGGGTAAATGGGATTTTGCAAATGTAATTAAGTTCATGATTAATTAACTGAGTTAATCAAGATGGAGGTCTTACTTGTTAATACATTTGCATTTATATGTCATTCAATACAAAAAATTGAAATGGATTTTTTAAATCTAAACCATATATAGACTTATAGCTCTCTATCCTTAAATAACAATCCACTCTAGTTTTTAAAAGCATAGCTTTTATTTTCCATTTCTATTCTCCAATATCCAAACTATATGCTATTATTTTTCCCTTATGGCTATCTCTTTTTATCAAGATTTATGGAAAAACATACCAGTAAGAAGTCAAAAAGAGATCTGTTCTTTTTCTGCTCCTAGTGTTTGGCTTCTTAAAGAAATAAAAACTTATAGCAACTACAAATGCTCCCTGTGAAAACTTCTAAAATAATTTCAGAAATATATTTAAAATAATGTCACATGGTAAAGAAAAAAAGAGAAAATCTTTTTCTAGTACTCACTGAAGACTGTCATTTGAATTTTCTTTTGGCTTTAAAATTATAAATTTTGCCCTGTTGGTGTGGTTCAATGGACTGAGTGCCAACCTGTGAACCAAAGGGTCATTGGTTTGAATCCCAGTCAGAGCACATGTCTGGATTGTGGGTCAGGTCCCCAGTAGGGGTCACATGAGAGGTAACCACACATAGATGTTTCTTTTGCCCTCTTTCTCCCTCCTTTCCCTTCTCTCCAAAAATAAATAAATACATTCTTAAAAAAAACTAAAAGAAATAATAAATTCAATTTGAAAGAACAATTTTTGATAATGCTGTTATTTAAATGGAGCATGGAAATATTTATTTGTAAGGAAATATGCAAAAATTACATGTGACACTTAACTTCCACCACGTGCAATAACACCTGGCAATTATTGCATCACAACATTCAATAACTACCATAAAAAAGTGGATATCCTATATGGTCAGCTAACTACTTAATTAATTACAGCCTTTGTCAAAAATTACAAACCTTGCTAAGGTAAAATGATGTAAATGGTAATCAACTTCCCCACAGTTTTCTCAATGAAAATATGTTGCTTGAAATTCTACAAAAATATCCTACATCTATTTATAGCTTAAATTGTTGCATTGTAAAATTTTATAATATTGCCCTTGCAGTCATGTAGTCATTAGAGTTGTGATATGATTTTTTTAAGCTTTAGTAATGATCGTCAATTAGTTTTGTGTTTTATTAGCATCATAGAGTTGTGAAAAAGTTTTCTTTAAATATTGAGCTTTGTGATCAAGAAAATTTGGATTCCAATATAAATGTGAAATGTGATATAGACCTAGCTTAACTCAACATTTTAACTGTACTTGTAATTTATAATTAAAAAGTCAAAATTAGTGTGGACAGCAAGATACAGATATGAGCAAGATGAGACAAATGATAGTGCTGAAGCTGTAGACTACTCCGGTGTTCTATAGTAAATAGTATATTACTTTTTGCTATAAAAGTTTAATTAAATTTATTAGGGTACCAATTGCTTAATAAAATCATGTAGGTTTCAACCAGAGTACTGTTTGTTGTTAATATACAAAAATTAACCCAAAAATGGATAAAAAACCTTAAAAAATAAATTATATAGATATAAGACCTGAATATAAAATTTGAAATAATACATTACAGAAAAGAAAATATAGGTGCTAACCTTATGGACCTGAGTCATAGCGATTTTATGAATTTGATCCCCAAGGCAAGGGAAGTAAAAGCAAACAAATTATTAGGACTAAATCAAACTTTTTTTTGAAAAAGCATCTGAGCAGCAAAGGAAACCATCAAAAAACCAAAGCCAACTAACCAAATGGGAGAAGATATTTCCAAGCAGCAGCTCCATTGAGGACTTAATATCCAAAACATATAAAGAACATATAGAGAAGTCATATAACTCAACACCAAACAACAACAATACAATTAACATATGCTATAAAATTTGATGGTTATTTTTCAATTCACCTCTCACTTTATCTATGACAACATTTTAAAAACTTAATCATTTACTTTTTTTCTGACTTTATTTAATTTCCCAGAGACCACACTCTTGCTTATCCTTACACTTCACTACCCCACTCACTTTATTACCTCCATCTCTTCTGTTGGTTGGTTCCTTCTCATTTCTGTGAACTCTGATACTGAAGTGCCTCTTCAGTAATTCCACACACAGTGACTCCCTAACTAGCCTAATTTTATCTTCCGACTTCATAAGACATATATAAATGCTGTTTTTTTTTTTTTCAGAAAAAAAACAATACTCCATTAATTTTTCTGCCTTTTATACCGTCTGGGCTTTCTGAGTAAAGAGTACTAGCAAACTTGTTTTAAAGAGTACTGGATAGCAATCATGCCATATGTGTTTGTCAGAATAATGTCTTCTATGATCGTCCATGTCCTCATCTCCACAACCTGTATATTACATGGCAAGGGGAATTAAAGATAGAATCGAGTTTGCTAAGCTTATGATCTCAAAATGCAGATATTATTTGGGTGAGCTCAATGTAATCTTGAACATCTTTATCATATGAAGGGAGACAGAATAATCAGGGTAGAGTAAGGCAATAAAGAAAACTAAGTTGTGACTACTCTGAAGATAAAAAGGATCCACAAGTCAGGAGATGTGGGTGGACTCTAATAGCTAGATAAGTCATGGAAACGAATTCTCCAGAGTCTCCAGAAAGGAGAGTAATCTTGCTGACACCGTGAATTTGGCAGCATAAAATCTGCATTAGATTTCTGACCTACAAAACTCTAAAATATTTCTTTTTTAAAGCAACTAAATGTATGATAGTTTGTTGTAGAAGCAACATTTAAAAAAAAAAAAATCTTTGAATCTAGAGATGATATATGGCTCCAGAAAGATTTAGAGAATAATCTCCTCTGCAACTATTGTATTACATTGTAGGTTGGTGAAGTTCGAGACTACTCCTTCCCCATCTGTGGTGGGTTGGTTTGAATTTCAAAGTATTCTGTCCCTACCCCAATCCCTTCTCTCATGCCAGCTCACCTATGTAAGCCCTGCATGGTGCAATTTTGGAGCCCCTCTCTTGTTGTGCAACCTTGTTACATGCAGGGGGTCATATAATAGCCTCATTACACCACCCTGTGGGGATTGGACCTCAAAGAACCCACACTGAGATGCCCTCTGAGTAAAATATGGTCTCTGATCCAGAGACCTCATGACTCCTGCCAGAGGGAAGAACCCAGGTAGGGGAGAACCCAGTGGAATTATATTTGTTCCATAATAAGACACAAGGATGCTGACAACCCAAATAAAAAGGGATGCTGGTAACCCTTTGATACCCTTAGGTGTCATCTATGTTTTGCTCATCATTCTCAGTGTGTGGTTTTCTTCTCAGTGATCACAAGTTGGTTGGTTGTTCTCTCCAGCACCATGTTAACATTTCAAAGACTAAGAGAAATAGGAAGATCAGATTTTTAGGTAGACAAATTTGGCAGGGGGAGATTTTTAAGAATATAAAATATATTTTTTCCATTGTGTAAGTATACCACCATTTTTTGATCCACTCATTTACTGATGGACACTAGGCTATTTCCAACTCTTGGCTATTGTAAATTATGCTGGCATGAATGTTGGGGTGCTTAGATTCTTTTGAATTGGTGTGTCAAGATTCTTAGGGTTTAATTCCAGTAGTGGAATTGCTGGATCAAAAGGCAGTTCCATTTTTATTTTTTTGAGAAAATTCCATACTGTTTTCCACAGTGGCTGCACCAGTCTGCATTCCCACCTACCACACATTCCCAGTGTACTAGGATTCCCTTTTCCCCACAACCTGACCAGAACTTGTTGTTTGTTGATCTATTAATGATGACCATACTGACCAGTGTGAAGTGGTATCTCACTGTGGTTTTGATTTGCATCTCTCTGCTGGCTAGTGATGCTGAACATCCTTTCCTATATTTCTGGACCCTCTATATTTCCTTCTTGGAAAAGTGTCTGTTGAGATCCTTTGGAATACTACGCAGCAAAAAGAAAGAAGGAACTCCCACCCTTGTGACAGCATGGATGGAACTGGAGAGTATTATGCTGAGTGAAATAAGCCAGGCAGTGAAAGACAAATACCGTATTTTCTCACTTATAAGTGGAACCTAAACAATACAATGAACAAGTGAGCAAAATATAACCAGAGACTTGGAAATAAAGAACAAACGGACAGCGACCAGATAGAAGGAAGGACGGGGATAATGGGGGGAAGAAGAGGAAGGGTCAAGTTAAGGAACATGTATAAAGGACCCATGGGCACAGACAACAGAGGGGGATTGAATGTGGAACATGGGGGTTGGTAGAGTAGGGGAGAGTAATGAGGAGAAAATGGGAACAACTGTAATTGAACAACAAACAAATAGTTGTGTGATTTCAAAAAAAGAACTTGAGAAGTGAAAGATATGCTTTTTATCAAGATGTTGCATAATAAAATCCATCATTTCAAAAAAAATTTTTTCCCCTAAAATCTCCAACCAGAGCACATCTTTTTACATATTATGGGCTATAATTATGTCACATACTTATTGCCATTTAGAGGGATCCAGTGAATCAGCTCTTTGTCCTATTTCTGTCTAAAAAGTATATGCACTAAATAAAATGTGGATTATTTGGGCATGGGGGAAATGCACAAAAGATAGAAAACAAGGAGTACCTGCCACATACAGTATTATGTTCAACCTATTTTTTATCTACCTTTATTTGCCCTCATTAATACAAGTAAATCCTAATTTTTCTAAGTCACCTTTGATTACTAATGGCTTGGAATATCCTTTGGTGGTACAGACTTAGAATTATCTATTAGTTATTTACATAAATAACTGAGGTGGAATTCAGACTCAATGTGTTAAAAGTTGACAACATTCCCAGGCTCTTGCCACTCTGAGACATCCTCATTTTGAATGTCCATGTGGATTTAGTCACACCATTGTCTACTCAACTCTTGAAACAAGAAAACTTGGGAGAAAACTTGGACCCTGTCCCTTGGTAACTCCTACCAGGCGATTAGCAAATTTCTGAGCTTTAGGGATAAAACATCTTATTTAATTATCTGTATCCATTTCCTTTTGCTAAAAATATTTTTATGGGATCAAGGCAATCACCATTTTTCTCATTCTAATTCTATATATTTTTTGTCTAGTTCTGAATTGGTATTGCTTCCCGAGTTTATTTTACCAGATGATATTTTGTCTGTCCTCTATGCAGAGTACTACAGAGGCTGTCACTGGTATCTTTACAATGATGCCTTATCTCCTTAGCATAAAGAATAAGTCTCATCTCATTTTTGCTCCAGGTTTTTTTCAAGGTCATCTATTGCTATCCTACTCTCAACCACTACCATACCACACACTGTGTCTTTACACTCTAGCTCCATATTGCTTGATGCTCTTCCTGGTACATATCTCGAGGTTCTGGACCTCCATTTGTCTACCACTGGGCTTTTTTTAAAGCTGCTATTTCTTTCAAAGAGGTCATACTTTCTGTAGGTCTTCTGTGAAAACTTAATCCGATATAACTGCTCTCTCTTTAGCACCTTTACAAGCATTTTGTAACCAATTCTATAGGTTATTTCTATAGATGTCTCTCTCTCTCAGAGGCTAGTAATTCCTTAATCAAAGAAAATCAGATTCAAATCTTTGTTTCAAAAGTGCCTAAATACATAGCCTGGCAAAGAGTAGATGTTCCATAAAACATGTACCATATTTGCCCTGTATGATGTGCATGTTTTTGCCCGAATATTTGAAAGAAAAATAAGGATTTTTCCTTATACATAAGGAAAAATCCTTATACATTATGCACATTATACATAAGTGGTACTTGAAATACCTTGTATCTGTTCTTGTGTTTTATAATTATTTGTTGCATAAAATTTCTTGTACCATACTATGTTCAAAAAATGAAAGCTAAAATTCTTTATAATACAAAAAACAAGTATCTAAATATAAGTAAATAAATAAATAATTGAATTAAAAATTAAAATAAAAGCTTTTTTCCTGAATGTTTGGGCCCAAAATGTGGATGTTCATTTTATACTGCAAAATTGATGTCAAGTGGTAACAGAAATGCAGGGGAAGAGTTATCAGAGTTCAGAAGACACACATTTCTAGTTGATCATGATAAAAAAATGTGACACCATTATTTACTCCTTCTGTGATATTAGACATATTCAAATAGATTAAAAAACATTAATTAAGCAAGTTAACTAAAGGAAAAATATTTTGAAATGATAGTTAAAGTATAGAGAAGAAAAACAATTCAGGTGGGGAAAAGCTAAGATGAATGAAATGTCTTGATATAAAGTAAGATTATATCTAAACACATGGATATTAATTAAGTTAAATATAGTACCTATTTATGGTTTTTATACAGAAAATAATATAATAAGGTCATTTTTTAAGGAAGCCTAAACTTCAAAGGAAGAAAATTTATATATGTGATTTTGAGTTAACAAGGAAAACATACTATTTAATATTGAACTATTTTATAGTAAAAATTATTTGGGGAGGAACAAACGTGGACATATATAGGTAAGGAGATAGCATAATTTTTATTTGCTAAACCATAAATTTCCTTACTTAAAATACTTACCATAGAGTCTTCTTCTTATTTTTATCAGTGATATTTTATATTTTAAAACTCATTTCTGAGAAAATGTGCAGTTAAGAAGGATGTTGGGTAAAAACAGCCAAGGTCATGTAGCTGACCTAACTCTTATTTTATTGCACATATCTATGCCATGGAGATTAATAGCTATAAAATAAATAGAATTTTACATTTGATAATGAAATCAAGGCAGCTTGATAAGGATATAGAAATGCATGACATTTTGCTA
This sequence comes from Tonatia bakeri, assembly GCA_004024845.1. Classification (NCBI taxonomy): domain Eukaryota; kingdom Metazoa; phylum Chordata; class Mammalia; order Chiroptera; family Phyllostomidae; genus Tonatia; species Tonatia bakeri. The sequence continues at coordinate 54,304 of PVIA01004199.1, forward strand.
CTGACATTTGACCTAGGAGCCTTTAATCTTTTCTCTTTCAATGAGTGTATTGCATTATTTGCATTATTTATGTATTTATTATGAAGATGATAAGTTTTCTCTATGGCAAAACTATATTTGGTAATTTATCTATAATTGAATTGGACTCTCAGTTGGTATCTTGTGTACATGAGAGTGTGTGTAGTTTAGCACCCTTGTAGCGTATTGCACAGTTAGTTTAAAAATTATGCCCCAAGGAGATAAATGTCAAGCTTAAGAAGTTCACATTTTAATTAAATTGCCTACGTTTGTCTTCAAACATGGCACATAATAAATAGCCCTTTCATGTTTAACTAACACAGAATCATCTTATTAAATTTGACTGGGTTTTTTTAGCTCTAATATTACTCATCTGATTAGTATTCCTTAGTCTTTAAAAAATAGTTGATATAAATATATTGCATGGGACAGCAGCAGCCAAGGAAGCCTGCCATCCCATCCCCTGCCCCATCCCTGCCTGCTGGAGACCAGATCGACCTGCACTTCAGGTTTAGCAGAAGGGCCCACTGCCAGCAGGAGTCCCCATCAGGAGAGATTCCTCCCCAGCTGACTCCTGGTGGACCCGCCCAACTAAGCTTGTGCTCCCCAGATTGTTGTCCAGGTTCCCCAGTGAAGAGGACTCTCCAGGAGGGTTGGGCCCACTGTGGGAAAAAATTGAGTTCTATGGCTCCTGGATCAGGGTAGAGGGAGGATTTTTTTTTTTTTCTCAGCATACTCCTGACCAGTGTCATGCTCCTGTGCAAAGCCTACCTTTGCATGTTCACGCCTTGGTCCATGTGGGCCTGATGAACACTGCTGAACTCACCCTGATGAGTCCTTGAAACTAAGCCATACCACAAAGGTCCAAGGGCACACTGCAGGTGGTGGCTGAATTTGCTGTATCCTGAGACTGTTACTGACCTCAAACCCAGCACTGGCACTGAGTTTGAATCTGTAGCAATCTAGTGAACACCTCTTGCCCTTACCTGGTGACTCGCTTGGAACATCCCTCAAGGAACCCAAAATTGTCAGAGGCTTTTTCAGTAACTGAGCCTAACGGGTAGCTAAAAAGTGAAGGGAGGTATTGAGAAACCTGACACCGTCTCATGGCATCAATTCAACAAGAGGATATAACCACTGTAAATCTTTATGTACCCAACATAGAGACACCTAAATATATGAAGCAAATCTTGATAGACATGAATGGAGGGATCAATAGTAACACCGTTACATTAGGGGATTTTAATATACCACTGATATCAATTACTAGATCTTACAGACAGCAAATCAACAAAAATACAGCAGCCTTAAATGACATACTACATCAGATGGACTTAATATATTCAGAACATTTCATCCCAAAGCAGCATAATATACATTGTTTTCAAGTTCACATGGAACATTTTCTGGGATAAACCATATGTTAGGACACTAAACAAGTCTCAGCAAATTTAAGAAGATTAAAATCATATCAAATATCTTCTTTGACCATAATGGTATGAAACCAGAAATGAATTATAAGAAAAAACTGAAAAATACATAAACATGTGGATTCTAAATAACATATTACTAAACAATGAATGGGTTAACAGTGAGGTCACTGAAGAAGTCAGTTATTAACTTGAGACAAATGAAAATTAATACACAACAACCCAAAAGTGATTGGATGCAGAGAAAGCAGTCCTAAAAAGAAAATTCACAGCAGTAGAGGCCCATCTCAAGAAACAAGAGCAATGTCAGCTAAACAATCTAACTTTACACCTAAAGGACTAGAAAAAGAGCAACAAATGAAACCCAAACTGAGTAGAAGAAAGGAAATAAAGAGTAGAGCAGAAATAAATGACATAAAAACTAAAAAAAAAAAAAGATCAAGAGCTAGTTCTTTGAAAAGTTAAATAAAATTGACACATCTCTTACCAGACTCAAAAAGAAAAAAAAAAAAAAAAGAAAGCAGACCCAAATAAATAAAATTAGAATGAAAGAGCAGAAGTAACAACTGACATGACAGAAATACAAAGGATTGTAAGAAAATATTTCAGACAACTACATGCAAAAAAAAGGGACAACCTAGAGAAAATGGATAAATTCTTATTAATACACAATATTCAAATACTGAAGCAGGAAGATTAAGAAAATATGAGCAGATCAATTGTAATCAATAAAATTGAAGTGGTAATCACAAAACTTCCAGCAAATAAGTCCTGGACCAGATGGCTTCACAAGAGAATTTTACTAAATGTTGACAAAAAAAATAACACCTGTCCTAAACTATTCCACAAATTTCAAGAGGAAGAAATTCTCTCAAGCTCATTTGGCAAGGCCAGCATTACTCCTATTCTAAAACCAGGTAGACACTAAAAAGAAAGAAAATTATAGGCCATATTCATAATTAACTTAGATGTAAAAATCCTTTAAGAAAATATTAACAAACTGGCTACAGCAATACATTAAGAAGGTAATACAACATGATCAAATATAATTAATTACTAGAATGCAAGGTCAGTATAATAGTCACAAAGCAATTAATATAATATACCACATAAACAAAATGAAAGATAAAAATCACATGATTATATCCACAGATACAGAAAAGCATTTGATAAAATCCAGCACCCATTTATGACAAAAACTCTCAGCAAAGTGGAAATAAATGGAACATACCTCAACAAATTAGAAGCCATATATAAGAAACCCAGAGGTAACATTTTAATCAATGGAGAAAAACTGAAAGTGTTTCCTTTAATATCAGGAAGAACACAGGGATCTCTGTTTTCACCACTTCTACTCAACGTAGCACTGGAAGTCCTAGCCACATTTACCAGACAAGAGAAAGAAATAAAAGACATCCAAATTGTAAAGGAAAAAGTAAAGCTGTCACTATTCTCAGATGACATGATACTGTATATAGAGAACCCTAAGGACGCCATCCAAAAGCTATTAGAGCTGATACACGAATTCAGTAAAGTAGCAGGATAAAAAATTAATATCCAGAAATCGGTTGCATTTTAATACACCGATAATGAATTATCAAAAACAACAACAACAACTAATAAAACAATCCCATTTACAATTGCACCTGAAAAATTTAGCCAAGGAAGTAAAACAACTATACTCACAAAAGTACAAGGCACTGAAGAGAGAAATCAAACTTTGAGGGGAACACTATGTAAAGTATATAACTGTCTAACAACTAAGCAGTGCAGCTGAAAACAATACATAAAAAAAGTATTGCATACTGTACTTATTCTTAGAGGGTGTGATAATGTTCATGAGCATGACATTGTGCTGATTATTGGGGAGTATTGTCCATTAACGATGATTGAAGTCTTCACTCCAATGCCACATTGTCTTTTAGAAATAATTTGAGAATGGGAAAATAATTATAATTTTGCAGATACTGTTATAGAACAAGGGGGTGGGTCGATATACTATTACCAAAATGAACCCCCCAGGTTCCTTATGTCTGCTGCCTTATAAAAAAGACATCTCTCAATGCCAGAGATTCATGAAAAGGAAAGGAAATGTTTATTTAATGCTACATAGACAAAGTAGTGACCTAATGTCTTCATCAAAATTCCAAAGTCCCTTAAAACACCCACAAACACACATAGTCCTTCCTTCCCCCTTTGCCCAGTCTGGGGTACCGTATCTCAGGAAAAGAAATAGAAGTCCACGGCTCAGGCAGTCCCCAGTTCTTCCCAGTAATCCATCTTGGCTGGTAGACCTCTCTCGTTCCCGGCACCATCAGCTGTGTTGTTGGGATCTCTGCTAAGCCGGGTGGTGGTTCCCCCTTCTAAAGCAGTGGGGGTCCCCACTCTGGCAAAGCCGTGAGGTTCTCCTTTCTATTGTCACAGCCGCATGGTTCTCTGCAGTGCCACAGCCGCATGGTCCTCTTTCTGCACAATGGCCGTGGGAATCTCCACTCTGCCAAAGCCACGTGGATCTCCCTCCCAGAGCCATGGGAGTCCCCACTCTGGCAAAGCCGTGTGGTTCTCCCCCTGCACAATGGCCGCAGGAGTTTCCACTCAGCCAAAAACATGTGGTTCTCCCTCCAATGGCTGCCGCATATCGGTTTAAATCCTTACGCCAACCTTCTTCTGAAGCCCCATTTCCCGCTCCTCCCACAAATGGCTACACTTGCCAGCACTCTCATATCCTTCCAGCTTTACAGGGCTGCCATTGTGAGGCTGGGCATGCATGGTCCCATGTCATGGAGCCAATCTTCTCCAAGCTCCCACACAGGCGCTGTAACTTGTGGGACCTGCCCCCCAGTTACATCTTGGTGGGGAAGTTACTTCCATCCCCCTGGCTCAGAGCATGGCCACAGCTATTTAACATATCTATGCAACCAGTTAAAGGTTATAGATGTGTTAAATGACCATGCCAGAGGTTAGCTGCAAAGCTGTTGCTGTGCAAAACAGCTCTCTGTGGCCCTGCTCCATTTTTCCCTTCCCCCAACCCACACCTGAAGGGGAAGGGGTGAGGACATCTTAATATTTCCTGGACACCTTGAGTTCTGGACCCCATTCCAAACCCCTATTTGGGGTCCCTCTCTTGGCTGTACCCTGTTTCAATACTGCTGTGGCTGGTGTGGCTCAGTGGATTGAGTGCCAGGCTGCAAACCAAAGGGTTCCTGGTTCAATTTCCAGTCAGGGCACATGCCTGGGTTATAGGCCAGGTCCTCAGTTGGGGGTGTGCAAGAGGCAACCATGTATTGATGTTTCTCTTCCTCTCTTTCTCTCTCCCTTCCCCTTTCTCTAAAAGTGAATGAATAAAATCTTTAAAAATATCCGTGCACATACCAGTAATTTAGACAAGCTATACAGAAGCCACTCCATATGGTTTATGTGCATCTTAGACACTCCCTGGTTTCAATGTAACATTAATTACATGACTGAAATAATGCTTCCAGCATATATCTTAATTACTTTGGATTCTGAAATACGAGGAAAATAACATTATTTCTCCTGCACTGACAGGTTAAATCTTATAGAGAATGTGCAAGTTTTTAGAAAAGTACTATGCTCATAAAACTGAGTTGGAAATAACCTGTTCTTGAGTTTGTTAAAATAAATGTACGAACTTATCGGTTTTGCTTAAGATTTGAAATTGAGAAATGTAAACATGAAGTATAAAGTATATATTGTCTGTGTTTTTTGAGGAAGTGCCTTTCCATTTCTCTGTGTAATTACGGTGAAGCAGACAAGCCCATGATCCTGCCTTTCGTGACATTAAAGTGCATGTAAGACCCAAGCTGGCCTCAACACGTTCATCTGCATTCTTGGATACAGTGATTATATTGGGGGTGGCTAAGTAACTCAAGAAGAGGCAGAATTCAATTTCTGATGGGAGTGCTAAAGATTTCAAATGCCTGAATTGACGAAGGACAGCTTCATGCTGTGGAAGAAATGGCCTCAGAAAGGAAAGTAGTATAACACACAGCAGAGCTGATGGAGAGGCAGGCATGACGGTGTGTGTTGGTGAGGATGTGCATGCAGCTATGTGTTCATACATGTGTTTGAAGGCTTGGCTAAAAGTTTGATTCTATTTGATTTGAATTTTATTTTGAATAAAGCCCCTTTGACTTCCCTTCATGAGCTAAGTTGTTTTTATTTTGCTTCGTCTATTTCTTTTCAGAAGTTGTTTTTCATTTAGTGTCTATTATTAGTGACCTTTACTAGTTGCGAATCATAGCCTGCATGTGGGCTGCCTGGCTATGAGTCACGTGGCTGCTAAAGCCACATGGAGAGAACAGGTGAGTGCACCCTGTGAATACTTGTCACGAGCAAGAGAGAGAGCTTCTCTGTTCTCCTGGTATTATATTAGTTTGGGCTTGGGATGCATCAGGTGTTTTCTCAAAATGACCAATTAACTTCCCAAATTTTCATGAGTTTTGGATAGGCTGCATCCCCTAGTTAGACTGACAGGCCTCTATGGTCCAGTACCTCCTCTCCCTGAGTCCCCCAACAGCCCAGTATTGGAGCGGGGAAGAGAAGAGTGTTAATCCTTTTGGCAGAGCAATGCTGTAGTCTTCAGGGGTATGAAGCTGTTGCTTTCTGGCTAGCAAGCAAACAGGCTTCCGGTTCCCAGTTTATTAAACTCGGTGTCTTAGTTCCCTTTGCTTTCCCTCCTCTATCCATACCTGGTTAAACGCCAACCATAAGAGCTCCATATAGCAAATTTTAAATTTAAAGAAAGATTAAGAGGATTACTAATGAGGATATTTTGCAGCTGTTGTGCAGGCTAAAGAGGAAATGAATACATCCTTCCTGTGCACCTGTGGAGCAGAAAGAACAATGCAAAGAAGGAAGAAAGGTCAACGAACCAAAGTTCTTAATGAGAATAAGAAACTGTATTTAAAGATGCATTAAAAATATTTCAATGAACACACATTTGAGCACTTTAAAGAAGAAGCAGTTTGTATGAAAGAGCTGTGGCAGCCTTTGTTGTGACAGTGTTTACATAAACAGTATATGATATACAGCAATTAAATACAGAAAAGCTTTTTTACAAAAGTCAAGTTAACTTCTACCCAGGAAAAAAAAAAAAACGATTTTGGCAGAGATTATCACTGGATTTTACACTGATTAAAAAAATGTGCTTAATGAACAAAATTGTTGGAAATTGTTCTCTTGTTTTCCAATGTAAAAGTAGGGTCATGCCCTCACTGGTATTGCTCAGTTGGTGGGGCATCCTCCCACAAAGCAACACATCTCGGGGTGGATTCCCGCTCAGGACATATACCTGGACTGGAAGTTTCAATCCCCGGTCGGTGTGCATGTGAGAGGCAACCGATCGACGGTTCTCTCTCTCTCCATTTCCCCCTCTCTTCCCCTCTTTCTAAAACTAAATAAAATATTTAATTTAAAAAAGTAGTGTCATGATGACCAGCGATAAATCAGAGTTCCAAGAAAACCTAAGTAAATAGTCAGTGTCATCTAAATTTGTAATTAGAGTATAAAGAAGACAGATCAATGGCCTATTTTTATCTGTAAAGTTCAAGAAGATAAATAAGTTTTACAAAATGCCATTTGAAAGCCAAGATGATATGAAAACATATATACATATATATTTCCCAAGACATGCAGAGAATAAAAGTTTCTCCTTAAATTTCAAACTGCACTTGTTAAATATAAATATATAAATACAGCAGTCAAAAATAAATCTGAATTATTGTCAGAATTTTCTTGTCACAAAATATTTTTGGTCCCTGCTTCCCCTAAACAGGGAAAGATAGTGTTATTTTCCTTCCGAAGTAAAAAGTCAAATATTTTTTTTATCTCAAAAAGAAGATAGAGTATTATTAGATCCCCCAAAGCTGTTTGTAACTCATATTCATGGCCTTCTGCTCTTACCCTCACTTGTCTGTTCATGTGGAAATTAATTTTTGAATATCTAATCCAAAACAGATTCTCTTCTAGGCACTGAAGCTCTCAGTTTTATGCTATCTGTGATATATATATGGATACCTCTGCCCTCATTGTAGACACACTTCTGTAATAATGTGACAGATGTAATAAGCAGTGTTGTGATACCTATAATAAAACTAATCTGATAATTCATTTTTTACTTTCTTTTTACATTTTAGTAAATACTTTTTCTAGGTTTTGTTAATATAACTTATGCATTATTTTTTAAAAAGTAGTTCTGTAGCCTTGGCTAATGCTGAAGGATTTTAATATGAAAATATTTTTAAAAAGCAAATTTTTCTAGACAAACATATTGTTAACTATTACTCCTTTACAAATCTAAATTAAACTTAAATATATATTTCTTTTTAACCAAGTGCATTTAAGACCAGGTGTTTTCTTGGCCTCCTATTTAATCGTCTATTTGTTTTTTCCACCTGAAAGATTTTTCTTCAAGTGCTTTGCCAAGACCCAATGTATTTTCTGCTTAGAGTCAGCTCTTCACTATCTCCTGGGATTACAACATTATAGATTACCTGCAACAGACCTTGCTTTTCAGGACTTATTGACATTGCCATCTTCTCCACTCGCAATCAAGTCATTTCCTGACAGTCAGGCTATTTCTCCAGGCAGCAAAGTATGTTTTAAAAGCCAAACTATTTTCTGGCTGCATTTAAACACTGTAAATAACAGTGATCATGTTTTAATAAGTTTTTAATACAAACATATTGGCTAACGTATACATCTATTCAAGAAAGTAGATAACTAATCAAAATGTTGAATTGTCGTATACAGTTACAAGTCACGATGAAGCAGGATGGTAACGCTCACTGAGAAATAGACAATTATAAAGGAGCAGATGCCATATAGTCTTCCTCAGGTTGGCAGAAGATGGCACAGGTGCAGGTAAAGCCACTTGGATTTTTCTACTCAAAACATCTTTCCCATGAATGATTTAGTTTTTAAAGTTTATTTTAAAAACATTTTATTCCACAGTTATATTAACAGATACACACACAAGTATAATGGCAAATTATGTATAACAAATTGATATTACCTTATTTATATATAAAACTTTTAAAACAAATGACATATCAAGAAATATTTATTTCTAATATCAGGCAAAATTCTACGCTCCTGAAACTGACACTTTAGGAGGGAAATAAGACAGCAGCTAACTCTGTTGTCTACTACCCCGTTTGCATGTTGTCTTAGGCCTGCGAGTACAAATGAGTTAATGGCAACATCAAAGACCATAACCGCCGGTTTAGGACTAGCCTTGTCTTTATTGCTGTGAAAAACATTGTATAGTAAATACCACCCACAGCCCCTTGTTTTATTTCCTAGCTTCTCTAGAGTTGCTTATATTTGCTCATGAACAAATTCTGTGTTGCTTTTCACAGAAGCCTATAAATTGCATAATGATTATGCCTTTACTTCTGTCCCTCCATGCACTGCTTTTTGCTTGAAAACTCTTAATTATAACATTCCCACCAGTACTCCCAAAGTGGTAATACCCAGATGATACCAGACAGTGGTATATGCCAATGAGTTATCACTGAACTAGGGCTGTGTTCAAACTCACGCTGACACAGGGAAGATGCTCCACTCCCACCAGCTCAGACTCCAAGGACCAGAAGGTTTAAGTAGGTAAATGCCCTTCCCAAACTAATAATATTAATAAGTATTTATACTATATAATAATATGTATATTGTGCATGTTATATAATTATATACACAATATGCATGATGTACACATGTAGACATATATATATATAGACATGTAAACAGTTCTTGTGATATGAACATAACTAGTGGTAAACATTTTAAATAATAATGACAAATCATGTAGAATTAGCAGATTATTGTTTTCTTTTTAATACTGGTGCTTTCCCAAGGAGTTGACTAATGGAAAAAGTTTTAGGCAAATTGAGGGAAACTTGTTGAGAAGTACAAATTATTTAGTGTTTACTTAGGTGGTAGAGAGATTTCCTAGTGCTGTAGTAGATGACCTGAATACTAATAAGTCAGTCTCTGGACTTTATCATTTCTCCCTCTCTCCCCTTTAAATATCCTTAGCTCCTTTACACACTACAATCTCCATTTAGACTCCCAATTCCTCAGCTACTTTTTACCCAGAAGTCTTCCTCATGGAAGTAGTGACTGCCTATAAAGATTAGACCGTGGCAAAATTATTTGGCTAGCATGTACAATATTCTGCATTCTGTGATGCACCTGTGTTGATTTTAGACAAACTCAATTATTATAAATCACCCCAGGTTTCAGGGCCTCTGTGGCTCAGAGCTCCATTCACTGGGCTTGCAGCTTCGCCCACAGCGTCATTCTGCCTTTGTCATGACGGGTAGCCTGTGTTGGCAGGTAAGTGGTTTGATCAGGCTCCTTTCTGCCTATAGACTTTTGAAACTCTAAATGCATTCTTTTGTTACTGTTGTTGTCATTTCTCTATCCCTTTCAGTCTAAACTGGCAGCTCTAATGGTATAAAGTTTCAAAATGTGAGGATCTCCAAGCTATGTCACTGGAATTTACTCCACTCACTTTTCTTTCCTAAACAATAAACCTCCACTTTTGGCTTCTCCTGAGTTACCGGAGGAAATCTTTAAGCTGCACACCTAATCTTTTCATAAAACCTTAGGTGTAACAATACTGTGGCCTTTTATTCCTTCTGTGGCAATAACAAAAGGCTGGCCAGACAAATAAGTTTTCTCTTCACATCATACTTCCCTGAAAGTAAGTTTTCTAGTTTTAGGGTCTTTTACAATCTGGAGAGGATGAGAGTTTTCCAAAACAGGAAGTTCTGATTCTTTTGTTTACTATTTCTTCTCTCCATTTACCTTTTTCCTTCTCATTAACTGTAATGAGCAGGAACAAACCAGGCTGCATACTCATACTTGTTTGAAAGTTTCCTCTACTAAATAATTAGGTTTATTTCCAAATTTTGCTTTCTATATACCTCTGGATTCTAATTCAGTTTCTTCCACAAATAAGATATCAAGAGTTATATACAATAGAAATTTGACTTCAGAGTCAAATGGAAAGAAGACAGGGAAAACTTTAAATTTCTTAGTCATCACTTGAGAAGGAATTATATGAAGCAATTATTTTCAAATGAATCTTCTTAACGTTAGAATAAATGATGCTCCCAAATAATTTATTTTTTGTTTTGCTTAGTTACTTTCTACGACTTTGGGATGTCATAGTAGTTATACTATTCATTCTATTTATTTATTTATAATCATCTAAACTTTCTGTGTCTTTGCTTATTATCGGCTACTTTTTTAACTTTTTACCAGACTGATTTTAAGTATGTCTTTAGAATGTTTTTATTGATATCATGTCTACATGGAGATGTTAATCAGTAAATAAATGAAATAGAAGAAAATTATGTTATTTGTCCATATGATTCAAATATGACATAATTAACATAATTATCATAAGTTTTCAAAAATGTTTTCACTAGGATAATGAGCCTGAGAACACAGAGACCTATTTTGATGTGCTAGTTAAGAAAGATTTTTTTTTTTTCTGAGAAAGACATAATAACATTAATATGACCTTCTTATATCAGTTGGCATGGTTGTAGAAATAGGATTATTAAAGACACTGAAGGTGCAGTGTCAGAGGGAAGCAGCAAAAGATGAAGCTGGAGAAGCTGGTTCTGATTGGATACTGGAAGAGATGGAGAGGGCTGAGCTGCCCAGCGCTGATTGCCACAACAAGCCAGCTTCCCCCACCCTCCACCCCTGGTGGCTACCATTCTCCTCTCTGTTTCTGACTTTTTCCTACATGTAATTGATGCCATGTGGCATTTGTCTTCCTCTGTCTTCACTTATTTTACTTAACATTATGCCCTTCAAGTTAGGTACATAGATTCAGTGATAAGGTAAGTTAGTTCTGAGGATCTAATACACAGAGTAGTGAGTGGTTGATAATACTATATTGTATCATTGAAATTTATCAAGAGGATAAGTCTTTAAACATCCTCAACCCAAAAAATAAATAAATAACTGTGTGAAATGAAAAAAAAAGGCACTTTACAGCATGGATTTTAAATTGCAGTAAATGGACAAAAACACAGGGACATTGAGAAAGTAAAAATCTTGATTTTTGTTTTAAAAAGGTAACTCCTGCTGCTGTGTAGAGAATGTGTAACCACACAGAAACTCCGTTTCCTTAACAAGACCTTTTCTTTCTTTATCTCCATCTGCTCCTTGTCTTAATCATTAAATCTTTAGGGCATCAGATTCTGGTCAGTTTAAACTGTCTTAACAACGTAGCCTCAGACCTGTGGACCACGGAAACAGGGTTTCAGTCAAGTCAAACAGAACATCTTGACTTCGGTTGTGTGCCAGCCCCAGGCCTTTCAAAGTAGAATAACCCTGCAGATGGCCACTAGGCAGAAGAAAGCCATGGCTGACATCAGGACCCGACATGACGATCAGCTACGTCTTAGCCTGGCCCCATCCAATCAGTAGAGCCCCCGACCCCAACTCCTTTAACCACCATAATTAGTTACTTTTCCTCTATATAACCCATCCCCTGGAAGCCATCCAGAAGCCAGGGCTTTGGGCATTAGCTTACCTACAACTCCAGGCTTTCCTCAACTAATGCCCCTCTACTTTGCTGCAAACTCCAGTCTGCGTTCAATTGGGCTTTGATGTGCAGGTGAACACATCCCTTTAGTCCAGTAATAAACATAGAGAAGAAAATGAGATCAAAGAGAACTATTTGATGCTGTTGCAGTGGAATACATGAACTGAATTCATTTACTGATGTATACATTTCCTCCAAATCAGTCACTTCACCTGTAAGAATTAAACTGTAATTAAAAAGAAAAGAAAAGAAAAACATGCTTTTTCCAGAGTTAATGACCTTCTTTTATACGAAACAGACAGACTGAAAACATTGGGTATAGTGTTTTAAACATAGATAATTATGGATGAAAGATTCAAAAAGTATGAACGTCTTTTTAATCCCTAAAACAAAACAGAGCAAAATTTGCTAAGTTGGTTACACTACTGGCTCTAACCCTGTGCCCTTTCTCATACCTGTACCGTTTAGTATGTAACTTTGAATGCACTCTACACTGGGCATGTTCTTCAGCGTCAGGTTGGGACTCTGAGATTGTTATCATAGGTAGTTAGCTATTTATTAATAAAAAAAGGAGTGAAGGGAATTAGACATTGAGTTTAATAAAAAGGGAAGCATGAGCCTGCTTCCTTAGCTAGGAAGCCACAGTTTCACATCCCAGAGCATGATAGCATCACTCCACCAAATGGGTTAACATTTCTCCCTTCCCCACTTTGAAACCGAATTTTGGGGGGTGTAATGTAGAAGGTACTTGACCATAGAGACATGTCAGTCTAATGAGGGGTGGACTTATCAAAAGTATCTGGTCCGTCCAAAATCCAAGCTAATATAATCCCAGGGGAACATAGAAGCCCCCCCCCCATCTCACCCATCCAGTAATAAACTTGCCCCATGCATTCTCATATTCAGAAAATAGGACAGACAGAGTTTGATTTTGTTACTTCCCCATAATTCTCCACTACAGCTTGCTCTTTCCCCCACTATGCTATCACTCTGTTTTGATATTATAGGGCATGTGGCGATTCAGAAGTTCATGTGAGCCCCAAAGAAGAATGTGGGAGAAAACTCAGAATTCTCATGGGGCTGATTTAGTGAGTCACCTGAAGATCTATGTACAGATTTACACAGGACTGAGAACAGGGTATAATTAAAAGGCTATATCCTGCCAAAGGAAGATGAATCGGACATTTCAGCAGTAGATGCCACAAAGATAGGGACTGAAGTTCAAAGCACAGCCCAGAAGAAACACTCATGAGCCTGGATATAACCTTTAATAGAGAAATCACTTAGAAATTCTGAAAAAACTAAGTATTTAACCAAAAAAGAGATTGAGTAAATCTATGAATTACTAAGTTAAATCAGAAGTGATTGTTACTGGAAATGAATCTAACTACTCAAATGTGATGTTTATTTTGCTGGTACCTTAATAGTATGCAGGAATTTTTTTTTTTTGTCTATTTCTACATATCTGACTTACTGTTGAAAAACTAAAACCAATGCCAAAAATAAAAGATTTATTGTATCCCTTTAATGATATCTATTGTCATCAAGATGATTAATGACTTTTACATTATTCTGTGTATGTAGATGCTTGGATTGGAGATAAACTGTAAAAAAAACAACATAAATTTAGAGAATAGTGGAACATTACTTACTAATAGAACACACACTTTAGTACAACATATCTCTTTGCCCATTTTCTAAAAATAAACCAACAAAACAATAAATTAATTCAGTTAAACACTGACCATCTGTTTCCTTCTTGTTACTTTGGTATGACAGTCTGAAATGTCAAAATTAGAAATTATATGAGAAGTGGTATGGCATACTAACTTTAAAAACATTCAAAATACATAAAAGTCCATAAAAAGTAAGCTTTGGTTTCTCAAAGTACAAAATACCTTTACTAGTGATTTTCGTACTTTTGACATGGCAGAATCACCATTCCCTCATTTTTTAAATAAGAGTGGTCTAAGGCAGGGATACCCTGCCCTAGAAGGGAACAATCAGCAGAGACCGTGACCCTGATCACACTCCTAACTCCCTTAGCCACTGTGATTGATCATGTTTTCCCAACATAATCCATCTCCTGGAAGCCACTGGAGGCCAGATCTTTGAGTATTAGCTCACCTGAATCTCTGGGTGTGGGCCACTTCCAAAACTAAACCCTTACTTTCTTTGCTGCAAATATGTAAATACAAAACAGAGCTGCAGCTATCCCAGAGAAGCCTTTAATCAATGGTGTTTTTGCTCCCCAAAACTCTCATTTATGTAACTGTGAACAGATATTGCCAGCAAAGCATGTCCAAGAAATATATTACACATCATTCAACAATAAGGGTCCCTGACCTTTTATTTCTACCTCTATGGGAAATATGAAGAATGAGGCTAAATCAAGAGTCCAATTGCCAGATTAATTAAAAACAAAACATGAAAATATCAGAGGAAATTATAATATACAAATATGTCTCTTGCAACTTTGAATAAACAAATGCATAAGCTCTTTGTACAGTTACCTACAAAATGGATTGATATAGTTAAAAAGAGCCGAGAACATGTTTACTTAAAATGTATTTACTACCCCCTTCCATGTACTGAGTATTGGTCTATATGCCTGGGATACAGCAGTAAACTAAAAAAGAGAGAGAGAGAGAGAGAGAGAGAAAAGAGAAAAGAAACAGACAACATTCTGGCATGTTAGATATTACAGTATAGGATCTATTATCTTTCTTTGTTTTTCACTTTTGTCTTTATTTATCCAAAAAATATAGTTTGAAAATCAGTGATGGGAAATAGTATGCTGACCCATTTTCTACATTCATAGAGCTGAAAATTTAGTGTATTTGCATAAAGATAAGTGAATTAACTTTGTCTTTCCAAGAACATTATTATAGAGATAAATTTTGAATTCATATTTGTAAAGTGAGAAATTAGTGTAATGAATGGGTCCAGGGTCCTTAATTGTGAAAGTAGGATGTGCTGTTAGGTTGAGTAATATTGGTCTGCACTCACTAACAGCCTTCTGATGTATTCATCATCTTTACACCCACTTCAAATTAATGATCCCTATTGAAACTTTTATGGAATACAATATCATCTATATTTACAGGTTTAAGAGACACATTAATGATTAAAATAATTCAAATCTCTACTTCGGGGGCAGAGAACCTATTGCTGTTGATGAGATCTCTGTGGCACAGTTATCAACTTAATTGCATCCAGCTGGGAGGACATGACTGCAGAGGCACAAATAAGCGCACTTAGCAGGTGCATCCTTGACCCTGAGCCGGTTCCGAAGCAGTACATCTTGGTTCCCACTTCCACCATCCCATGCATGTCTTGGTGGATGACTTTTACTTAGAGTCTTCAAAATTGTTGGAGCTATCGTCATTTCACAAATTGCTCTTTTTCTGACAGCTAAAATACATTTTCTTCATGTTTGCAGAGACTCTTTACTAGGATCTAAAGTGGAGTTGTCAGAGGGGGGAAAATCGTGCTTTCCCATCAGTCAGAGTCAATAGAAAATTTAGTCTACTGTAAAATTGTGCTTCTGTCACTCAAGGTCAAGGGATAGTTAACTGACATCACTCAAAGGGTTCTAAAGCTAGTCTTTTCTAAAGCTAGTCTTCTGTTCTCTTATCTCTGTTCCAGAATCTAGGAGATTACTTCTCCCTTTTAATGCCGTTTACTTAAAGGAGTGGCAAGAAAACACTCTCTAAAAGGGATATTTCCTTACTTAAGAGAAGAAAATAATTTTCATGCCAGTATATTTCTATTTCTACTTTGGCCACAGGTTTTCACTTATTCCCCCATCCCCACCCCTCAATTTCACTCTGCACTCTCCTCCACTGTGTTCTGTGCTTGTGACCCTGATTTATTTTCTGCCTAAGCTCCCTTGCCCTCTGGCTTCTGAGGTGATATAGCTGCGAGAATGATTATTAAAATGCTGGCAGAGGAAGCAATGGGGTTTGAGTCTTCAGTACATGTAGATTCCTATTGAACTAGGGTTAGATAGAGTCTGGGTTTCTCTATGGGAGTCAGAGCACCTTTGGGAAATTTATCTCTTACAACTGTGACCCTCTGTACTCAAGCTCACACTAAAAGGGACTGTTTTCATCTGACACTTTACAGCTATCTGAAGTATTAGTGTTTGGAAGCTAAAGATTTAAAGAAGCAGAAGAGTAGGAGGGACATGATTGGGTCTCCGCAGTCTCTCTCAGCTCCAGTAAAGTAGAGCCTTGGTGCCTCAGGGGACGAGAACTCACCGCAGTTCATGGTTCTCTGGCTCTGTGGGAAGATGCTCCCAAAGGGAGGAGTTGTAGGAAAATAACACATTTGGGAAAAAGGAAATAAGAAAGAGTCTACGAACACTGGTTAAATTATTTTCACTTATTTTTATTTATTTTCATTTTCATTATATTTACAGAATAGAAATCTAACCCAAAATTATTTTTAAGGCTATTTGATCTTCACAAAATTGTACTCATAGTTTACATATTTTAATTTACAAAGTATGCATTTTGTGACATAATTGATCTCTTTTTATAAAAAAGAAGTTAAAGTAGGTGAATAGTGACAATGCTAATAATAATAATTCTGTGTTTTTTTAAAAACAATTTGTCACTGTACCTAGATATATTTCAAATACTGGCTGTGGAGACTGAGAGGATGCTTATTCCTGCCGCGGCCACGAAGCTAAGGGAGGGAAATAAACTGAATATGGAGGAAAGAGGTGGCAGTGATGGTAGGATTTAGATGAATCACTTAGTTCAGTGGTATTAATAATGGATGTTTTGATTAGTCTGCTATTATCCCCCACAAAATGAGCTAATGCTTTGAAAGAAAATAGACATCCAACTTTCTGTACCAGAGAGAATCTTTAAAGATCTAACAATTATTATTTTGCTAATGGTTCATACATGGAGAGATTAATGCTTTTATATTGCATCTATGATAAAAGTGTGTATTTAATATGAATACATTTAATGAACTATATGTTTGCCTATTTTTAGTAAAATGTCTATTCATATTTTGAGATGTATTAAAGTGGTTAGAAACTATACTCTTTGAAAAGTTTGTGAAAACTTCTGTAGAAAAGAGCTGATGTTTACTAGTTATAATTATGAATGCTGTTTCTACTTTATCATTAAAATGTTTAAATCATTGGAACTAAAATATTTTACAGTAAGTATGACTATATATTTAATTTCTTATTGGACAACATAACCCGCTATCAAGAGGCTGTCATTTTTTGGCAATGTATAATAAAGCAAAGGACATGGCCTCTATTGACAATACAGAATACTAACAGCTTTTTCTCTGAAATCTTGGGCACAACCCTGACATAATTTCATGTTTTAATATGAATAACTTCAGGCTTTCATAAATATTCCTATACATGTGTTTGCAAACAGATGCAAAGGTATACGATTTGTGATTATCATTGGAGGAATTTTGTGAATTAGCAAAGTAATTGAAATGTAAACTTTGTCTGCCCAATACATAGTTCAGAATGCTATTTTTTTTTTTTTTTGAGGAAAATGTGTCTTTATTATTCTGGGAATTAAAAAAAATAACTTTGTAATGCATATGGTTACCAGAAAGCACTGTCTTCCCATGCATTATTGAAGGTTTCATAGAGGCAGTAATTATCCAATCTTTAAGTGCTCGTACATATACATTTTATTTCACCTATCCCTTTCAATCTCTGAGGTTAAACAAAACATGGAAAGAAATGTCTTATCTAATGCCATTTTCTGAGTTACATTGCAATAATATGCACCGAAGAAAACAGTTTGCTTACCAAGCCATGAAAACTGCTTCTCAGCTAGAAATACAAATGTTCTCCTTGATTGAGTTTTAATGAAGATAGATAGATACATCTGCAAACGCATAGAGAGAAGGAAGATGAGGAGAAGCGGAAAATAGAATGCATTTATGAACAAGCAGAACCTGCGGGCTTTCTTTGTCTGATATGATTGTTTCCCACGAGTCTGATGTAAGTGAAGAGCTAGCCTTGTAGTACAACTTAACTTTTCCTACCATTCCAATTTCTCATCTCGTCTCTTTCCCAGCCTAGTGTGAAGCTCTTCAAATCAAGCTTCTCCTTTTCTGATTTTCTGATCTAATTACAACAGACTTTTCTTCGCAATCAGCATCAACGTTCCATGCCATGAAATTGCCTTGTATTTTAAAGAGTGGCATTTGCCACCCATATTCACGTTCTCTTTCTCACTTAGGCAAATGCAGCTGCTGTTTGGAGCCGGCACAGACCAGCTACACCCCCTGACCACGACTGCTTAGGGTTTCTTCGTTCAGTATTGTAATTGTGCCTCTTCCTTCCACAATTAAATTTGAATTTGTGTTCTGAGAATATTGCACAAGCCTGACAACCAAAGAGAAAAGAGACTCTTTTCTATAAAGTGTTAGTTCTTTTTTATTTTATTTTATTTTATTTTGATTAAATAAAATGCTAATTCTTTATACACACACACACCTACACACATTTCACCACCTTAAACCACAAGAAGAATTATTTTGGTTTAGTTCAAAATCTGTCGCAAAATATGACCACTGAAACCATTATAGTCCTAATGCTGGTGAATAAAATAAGACAATTTAAGACATACAAGTGACACCTTTAATATTTAGAATTTTGTGATTTTTTTTTCTGACAATCTAATTTTTCCCCACAGTTCACCGAGGCTGTAAGCTGTAAGTGGAGTTGAAGGGCAGGGCAATCAAAATACCGAATATTGAAAAGGTTGAGGCAGTAAAGCACCTTTCCCAGGATATATAAGACATTAAGATTGTGATATTTTATATTAGTGCAGAGATTACATTGGGAATGGAAAATGGCAAAACAAGAAGTCATTATTTTTAAATGACTACTTTGAAAGGATTCTATAGTAGAAAACTGATCTTTTTTAGCCTCAAAGTTTAAATAACACTTTTGGTCACATTTGAAAATTTAATTTATTTGAGCTCACTTAAATTATACACATATGTATATATAAACAATATATACATATTTATTTAGATATGCATATCTAAATAATATATATGTATATATACATTATATGTAATCTATGTTTATCATAATACATTTATACATTTTTTGTGGCTTCTATATTTTAAGATTCTGTATACTTATTAGTATCATATATCTGAAACATTAATTTCCAATGATATATACTGTAACATGTATTACAGTATCTATAGTGGATGGCCAATAAAATGTTATTTGCATTGCAATAAGCTTTTTGATGTCTTTGAGGGTTACATCCTGTAGGTTAGAGTCCTAACTAGTTTCATTACTATGAGATTAAAAACTCTGTAGCTGAGAGATATTCCTTCCTGCATTTTTGTGTCAAAGTTCTATGTCCCCTATACTTTCCTTCAGTCATTTTCTCCTACCTAAAAATAAGGTCATTACAACAGAGTGTAGCCAGTTCTCCTTCACGACGTCTCAGCCTGGAGAGTTTTGATGAGTGTGGCAGTCTGAAGACAGGGCCTTGTCTAATTTATGATTTCCCAAGATGACATCTGATGCAAGTTCAGGACAAATTTTATGGTAACTTGCAACTCAGGTACACATTCATTCTTCAAAAGCATTATTTAAACATGTACCTTTTGCCGGGATATGTCTCCTGAAATTCTCAGTGTGAACCTTCTGATAATGCGGGGGTCCAAGAGATGCAAATAATTCCCATAACTGTATCTACCTTTTCCACGGTATCTACATTTTTCATTTTTATTTCTAAGTAGAGTAGGATGATGGTTTCCAGGAGCTATATGATGCATGATATCATATGTATTGGATATAGAAACAGATATGAGAATCCACCTCTTAAATTGTCAGACATTAGAAATATGAGAAAATAAAAAATAAAGCAACTTTTCTCACTAAATTGATATTGTTTTGCTGTGAAAATGTATCACTTTAAATGTTATTTTTGTTAATATGTTTATTATAGTTACTTAAAATGAATTAATAGCTAAGATATAATAACTGGTCCTAAATTTTTTCCAAATTGCAGTTCCTTATAAAGGGACCTGATGCCAGAAGGTTTGTGAGCTGCACTTTTAGATGTTCATCAGTTTTCTCCATCCTATTCCTGAAAATTCATATAGTAGTAATATAACCTACACTAAGATGTGTTATAAGTATCTCACCATTTTTTCTTATTTTAAATTTTTGATAAAAACTTGCTTCCAATACTAAAGCAGCTTACGACATTGGCTATGATAAGTTACCTGGCAGAAATATGATAAATACTAATGCTTTTTTTGATCTGGTTCTCTGATTTCCAGTTTTTCCTAAGATATGCAGTAAAAAGACCCCCAGATTATAATAGTTTAAATTTTTCTTATCCTCTTTTACTTAGCTACTATATGGTAACACCTGTATAAAAACTCAGCTCTAGGGATAGGACTTTATGTCAAACTTCATATAATTGTATAGCCATTTAATTTTACAAAATTTATCCACCCCAGTTCTCCCAGCTATGTAATCAAGGATGATTCAATAAGCAGTTATAACACCCTTAAAATAAATGTAGTTATGTGTGTTCTGACTTCATTTTACATTTTTGCTTTGTACCTGCTGCCCCATAAAGCAATTTGCACCCGCACTGTAGATGAATTCCATCATTCTAGGTCTCCTTTGAAAGGAAAACTTTGTGTTTTCTGGCTGTAAAACTGAGTGTGTGTGTGTGTGTGTGTGTGTGTGTGTGTGTGTGTGACAGAGAATTTCTCATTGAGCATCAAGGATAACTCTTTCCCACTGACTTTGGCTGTGGGTCACATTGTTTAGAAGCCCAGCTCTGTTATGCATTAAATAATGATCTTGACAGGTTATTAACTCTCTAATTTCTATTTGTTCATAAATAAAATGAAAAAAATAGTACCTGCCTTATGAGGTTATTATTAGATCTGTACGGGTTAACATAAAATGCTTTATTAAACATGCTAAACCACGGAAAATTCTGAATAGCTGTTTGTTGTTATGATTTTCTTATAGTTAAACTGCAACTATAGATATTTCTTTTCCCCAGCTTCATCTTATTATATTGAAATAATCATCCAGCTTAATACATGCATTAGTATTCCCACTGAAAATAAATATGCAAGCTACCAGAGACACATCAGTAGTCTAAATTCCGTGTTGACAAAAGTAGACACTGTCACAATATTGTTGTCTTCTCCTCCAAGGGCACTGGTAGAGTGGAAAAAATTGATGGCTAACGTTTGCAGAAAACTCACTGTACTTAACTATGTATCAGTCACTGTGTCCGACATTTCACCAGGCTCTCCTAACAGCCATCCTAGGATACAGATTCTGTTATCAATTTATCATCAGTGTATAGATAAAGAAATTGAGGCTTTTCCCAGGTCATAGGGGTCACAAGCAGCAGATCCAGGATACGGGTCCAGTCGTTACTGGACAGCACCTCCGCACCGTCCTATTTTCATGGCTGCCGTACTCGCCGCCTCCCTCCGCCACCATGTGTGATTACATCTCCACAACTGAAGCAACCATTGCTCCTGCTGACACTGCATCTCAGCTGTGCTCTCTGAGTCACCCTCCCTCTCAAACGCGTAAGTCTCACCACATTGAGCCTCAACATCCGCCTTTTCCAGTGACTTTTGTCACGTGTCATCAAAGAGAACTCTCCTTTGGCTTAACTTTTATTTGCAGTGTTTATCCTAAAAAATTAGGCACAGAAAAGGAGTCTAAGCTAACAAAAACAGGACAGCAGCCATCCTGCTCTTATCAAAACGCCCTTTCCTCTGTTTTCCTCTTCCAAGAAAACCCCTGAGTTCTCTTCCCCCAGATGCCTGAGTCCCCAAGTGAACTCAAGGTATTTCCAAGCTACCTGTACAAAACTTGCTGGAGTAGACCTCGAAAATGCTTTGTCCTGTAACGTGTAATATAATAGTTATAATATATTGGCAATTATAATTTACTACAGTATTAGTTATTATTAATTGATATACTTTAATATAGTATATGCATTAATTTGTGTACAAATTATTACTTCTTTTGGAATTTTGACTAATTGCCTGAGTTTCTTTATAGCTAAATCACCAAATCTTCATTAAATGCCCCACATTTGACAAGAATTAAAGGAAGATTTTTTACATATATATTTATAATTATTATCTTTTAAAAATTAGCACATGACAATTTTTCAAATACAAATGTGAAATATATACTATATATTGTCCTTGTGAAAAACATGAGTAAAATAAAGTGCTGGAAGTGCAAATACTTTAAGGTAAATATTCTGTTTGGTAAACTTGTGATAGAGCTCGACCTCTGGACATGAACTTCTTTTAGAAACTATTTGTCTTTTTTTTTAAGATTTTATTTATTTATTTTTAGAGAGGGAAGGGAGGGAGAAAGAGAGAGAGTGAGAAACATCAATGTGCGGTTGCTGGGGGCTGTGCCTGCAACCCAGGCATGTGCCCTGACTGGGAATCGAACCTGCGATGCTTTGATTCTCAGCCCGCGCTCAATCCACTGAGCCACGCCAGCCAGGGCACCATTTGTCTTTTTTTAATGTTGATTTTAATTGTAGTGTTCCTATAAATTATCTTGTGATTTTAGGGAGAACTGTTCTTTGTATAACTTTCTGCAGATGTGAAGTTTGGATGAAAACATAGTGAAATGGAGCAAAACCTTTTTTTTTACTCTAATACTGAAAGAAAAATCATGTAAAGGATATCAACTTCTTTACTTTTTTTTTTTAGAGTAAAGCGGACTAAATTGTGGAATCTCACCTGTGGTAACCTAAATACCAAATTGCCCAGACTTTGGCAAATGCTTTGCTGATAATTCCCTCTTTGGGAGTCATGGGAACAGACTACATTCCTCATGGTAAAGTGGGTTAGTTTTCCCAACGGGAAATAACTTCCAAATGACTATTGGTGCACCTGAAACTCTAGGACTTAAAATTGTACTTTATGAGAGAAACCACTGACTGGAGAGAACAAAATATTTCCTTATTTATTTTATTTTTTAAAATAATTTTATTGTTGTTCAAGTACACTTGTCTGCATTTACCCTCCCCATCTCCCTCCAGCCATCCCCACCTCCCTCCCCTGATTCCACCTGCCCTTAGTTTTGTACTTGTGTCCTCTTTGGTTGTTCCTGAAAACCCTTCCCCCCATTCCCCATTATCCCCTCCCACCTCCCCTCTGGTTTTGTCAGATTGTTTTAATGTGGATAGTTAGTTTGGCCCACATAGTTAGAGATGGACAGAAAGACCTGAGACACTTCCAGGATGGTGTCCTGAGGAATAAACAAGGTCTCCTTTTCCAGATGGAGAGACACAAAAACTCCTGCCATGATGTAACCTCTAAGGACATCTGTGTGGGTTTTAGAGTACGCAGTGTCTGTAAATCATTTTTCAATGTAATCTCTTCCTGCTATGGACCAGTTTTTAGTATTGGCTCATTAAATGAACTAACCTTGTTCTAATATTTTCTGAAATTGGGAACACTGTTTTGCATAAATTTGGGGTCAAATATAAATGTATAGAAGAGCCTCATGTTCTCTATAGGACTGTGACCACTTTTGGAGCACAACAAACTATCAACCTTACAAGGGCCATGGGCAAAGGCATCTGCAGAAGCAAGTGTAAGAAGTCTGAATCCAAGGATCTACAGGACTTTTCTGAACACTCATGAATCAGGATACTGAAAAGCCTCAGACCCAGCTGACAGGTAAAATTTAGGGGGCTTAATTTTCCAAGACAGAAATGCAGTGGGTGCAACAGAACCACGATTTTATGATTTGCAGTAAATATACCTAAATTTCAATTTATTAAGAGGCCCAAATAAAAATATATGCAATTGCTCTCCATAGTAATTCTTCTCTATCTTCACTATTATGAAGAAAAACTAATACAATAAATTATCTAAATAGGACAGCATGAAAAGATGCAAAAAATTAGATAGTAATAATATATTATCTAGTAATTAATAAGATAATTTTATCTATAAGTAAAGTAAAGTGGGTAATAAAGTTACCTGGGAAAAAATAAAATCAGTCTAGTGACTGAGAATGAAGAACTATCTACAGTAAAATTTTATTTCTAGCAAGCAGAAATATGGGGTTACATGAATTTTGAGGGAAATTGTTCACTCTCCTATATTGACTTTTTCCATAATCTATAAACAGCCGAAGATATAAAAAGGGAAAAAGTATACTAAAGGGTAAAAAAAATGAAAGAAATAGAAAGGACACTGTGAAGTTTTAAGGAAATTTGATACCCATTTAAGTGGTTGACCAGAGAGTTCACATTTAGGAATAAAACGAACCTGGAATATACCTGTAGTTGTTGCCTCTCTGTGCTGTTCCTCTGTCTTTTAGTATTACTCCTTTAAGACTCATCTCCGATGCGTTCCATGTGTTCTGTACGAGACAATCAATCAGGACAACCTGATTGTGCATAGTGACAGAAAAGGCACGGGTGCCGTGTTCTCCATATTGTCCATGCTCAGCAATGGGACTTTTACCCACGTGGTCTTCCACCCAAGAACTAACCACAATCTAATGAGAAAAGAAATCAAACCAACCTTAATATACAAATGCCTAACCAGTCTTTCACAAAACAGTCAAGATCATATGGAACGATATTTGTATCAAAATTGGCCACAGTCTAGAGATGCCAAAGAGACACGGTGACTAAATGCAATGTGATATTCTGGACGGTGCTCTGAGCAGGAAAAGGGCATTAAGTAAAAACTAAGGGAACCCAAGTAAAACACGGGCTTTAAAAACAATGCACATTTAAAAACATTGTTAAAAATAATGCATAAGATTTGCTTATTATAATACATGTATCACATTAATCTAAAATGTTAGTAATGGGAGGAACTGGGTGGAGATATGGGAGAACTGCCTGAACTATCTTTGCAATTTTTAAAGAAATTTTAAATTTTTCTTTAAAAAAATTCATTAAGGTAAATGAATTGATCTGGAAAACTACTCGGACCTCTATTTCATCACTTTTTCATTGAGCAAATAGCTTGTCTGGGGAATTCAAATTATTTAATACTAAACTATTTTTATCATTGTGATAAAATATACCTATCAAAATTTTGCCATTTTAACCATTTGAAGTGCAGGGTTTCGTGGCACTAAGTCAGTCAGCATTATGGCGCCACCATCACCACCACTGTGCCAGAACTTTTGTCCTCCCGAGCGGAAACGCTGCACCCAGTACACAAACACATCCCATCTCTCTGCGCCCCGGGCCCTGAAGACACCCTGTGATTTCTGTCTCTACGGAACTGCATACTGTTTCTGGCTGATTTTATACAGCACAATGTCTTCAAGTTTCGTCCAGGAATTAGCTATGTCAGAATTCTTCCCTTTTAAGTCAGAATAGTATTCTATTGTGTGCACTCAATGGGTACACACACACACAGACACACACACATATGCGTATGTGTGTATATATATATCTATATCTATTCCCATTTTTATTTATCCATTCATCCTTTGATGGACATTTGGGTTATCTATCTTAGGGCTGTAGTGAATAATGCTTATATGAACATCGATGTTCAAATATCTTTCAAGTTCTTGCTTTTAGTTCTTTTGAGAATATACTCAAAAGTGGGAATGCTAAATTATGTGGTGATTTCTGTTTAAGTTTTCAAGGATTTGCCAAAAATGACAAATTATTTTAAAAAGAGTTAACACGCCTGAGAGACATACACACTATAACAAGAAAGAAAAATTGCTAATGGAGAAAAACACTTTCATAAAAATGCTGTCCTAGAGCAAATAAAAATTGTAACTAAATATTATAAAAATTTTAAAAGATGAAGAAATCACTTTAATGAAGGTAGATCATAAAGTAGGTATGGAAGAACACAGATTAAAGAAGGCATAACAAATAAAATATGAACTGAATTCAGGCCTAACTTTATAAACTGAAAGAGAATATCTTTTGTCAATAATTATAGGCTCTTAATCCTAAAAACAAATAAAAAAAATCTTATTACTTTATGGAACATTGAAAGCAAAAAGAAAAAAATATTTGAAACTCTCCCTATATTAAAAATAAGTAGTTTATAAGTATGATAATCATATATCAAAATTGCATAGAATTGCTTTACTTTTTAAATTGCTCTACTTTATAACCAGAATAAATATATAAGTAATCTCCTTTTTTATTTCTGAAGATTCCTGATTTGGAAAACAAATAAAACATTCAACAAAGTCATAAAAGAAAATATAATCTTTGCTTCAAATTTCTCCTGAGTCATTTTTGGTGCTAAGCCAGAAAGATCTTAAAGGTTTCATAAAGATTTTTGCAAACCATAGAAATTAAATTAATTTTTTCATCTTTGATGCTCTGATAAATAAGCAGCCAAAATACAGTCTAAATAGAGTGTGTAAGTGGACATAGAGTCTTCCTGAATAAATATGCACTCAAAATTCCATCAGAAAGAAAATAAGCTAAACATGTACGTTTAAACATACTCGTTAAAATGGAGTTTTAATGGCAACAGAACATCCACACAACAATTAAAAATCAAGAATGTGAGTGTATATTTGTGTGTATTCAATTCTTACAAACATGTTTTTATTTTAGCCCATATTATAGTTGATCTTTTCTTGTTTGTAATTATTTAATACAGTTTTAAGAAACAGGAAAATTACCGTATTTTGCCATGTATAATGCGCACCCATGTTTTTGTGACCATTACACACAGGATTATTACGCCCTTGGCATGTAGTCATTATAACCAAGTATAATGTGTATCCTTATTTTTCCCTCAAAAATTTGGGCAAAATGTATGCACTATACACAGCAAAATACCTTAGGTCATCCCTATTACTGATACAGAGAGATCAGAACACTGGGGAGGAGAAGGGAAGGGCTATAGGAGGAGGTTGCCCCAGGCAATAACGTAAACAGCCTAAAATGGGATTAGCTGAGAAGCTGAATGCCTCTGGAGAGCAGGTAATTATGGGACAGAAGATTTAAAATAAATGGAGTGCAGAGACTGGCCTCTGGCCCTCTTCCTCGGGGGTGCCTGGATGGTGGTGCTGCAGCTGCCCATGTTTCCCAAAAGCTGGTATTTTGGATGGGAAAAGAAACTCTGGGTGCAACCTAATATTAGGCTGGCCTGGTAGAGGGTGGCAGGGATATTTTTTGGGGGGTGTTCTAAAGGGGAAGGGTTCTGAGGCAGAAGCCTGCTGTTCTTCCAAAATTTTGTTGCTTTTATATCTTATGTTGTTTTATTTGTGAACTAATCCTGTAGAAATGAGATTAAAAGCTAACAAGAGGAACAGAAATGATAAGGAAACAGGAATTAAAGATTTTAGCTATAATTGATTGGTTTAGGTGATGAAAGCTGTAACTAAAGTGTTAAAGAGTTTAGCCTTAATTGATGGGATTAAGTGATTAGTGCAGGTGGTTAGCTGTTATTTCCTGATAGCGTAGCTTTTGAATAAAGCCTCCTTTCCTTTAGCATGGAAACTTTATCTCGAAACAGATTCCAGGGAGGACGGACATGTGCTTAAGTGATCAGTTTAACCACAGATAGGAAAAATTGGGTAGCTTCTGAGTGTGGATTTGGTTTGCAGTCTTTTGGGGAGCAAGAGAAGTTCTGGGTCTTATGAAAGAGGAGAGTTCAGAGCAAGAGTCCTTCCAGTACCCCACACCCCACCAACATTGGAACCCTGTTAATAAAAAACTGTTCCCTTCAGCATAAATTGTTCGGACATATGGATTAAGCACAAGTGGCTGACTCCTATTCTGCACGGTTACACTTTGACTTGAATGCCCCTTATTTATATTTCTTGTGAGTTTGAAAAATGTTTGCAAATGGAAAGTACATAGTTCTTACCTATTTATTATTCAGAAAAAAAAACATAAATAGAAAAAGTGCTAAGGAAAATTATTAAGAATATATCTTCATTTTCTGCTTACCTCATGATTTTGAATTATACCACAGGTATAATTACTTCAATAGAGACATAATTTATTTTTGTATTGGGAAAATTTTATGATAAAAGTAGCTCTGATTTATTCTGTTAATAAAGGGAAAGGGGAAAAGGCAAAATAGGGTAGACATTATGATGTAAATAATTACTACCAGCTATCCTTGCAAGGATTCCTGTAGCCCAATATGTTTAGTTGCATTTAGTGAGAGAATAAAGGCACAGAGGAATGAGGAGGGGTGGGAAGGATGAGGAGAGAAAAAACTGAGACAAGGTTGCCGAAAATCTCACTACTAAAAATCGAGAAAACTAAAAATTATGGTTCCAAGTCTATTATTTCACAGGTGTTTTCTCTTTAAAAATATGTTTTTCCTGCATCCCGTTTCCTATATCCAATGTTATATAACTACAACTAGAAGTTACCAAGAGTAATATAAAACTCAACCTTATAGAGAATAATTTACATTATATAAAGTATGTCAATTCAGATTATATAAATAAAAGTTTGGATCTTGTATTTCAAATTGTTAACTATTTAGATAAAAAGGCTATATCTTATATTTCAAGTTCTTAATGTCATTACCTTAAGTGTCATTAAATTTTAACGTTATATCTAGTGAAGAATTAATATTAGACATTGAGAAACAAGACATAATGCTTTCAATTTTATAAAAAAATTATTTGTTTTGCCTGTATTTGTTTTAGAGAGGATTTTATTTTCTTCTACTAAGCACTAATTAAACAATTAAACAATTTAAGAAGCCCACAAAAGCTGCCCTGGCTGGTGTGGCTCAGTGGACTGAGTGCCAGCTGTGAACTAAAGGGTCACCAGTTGGATTCCCAGTCTAGGGCACATGCTCTAGTTGTGGGTATGTGAGAGGCAACTACTCATTGATGTTTCTCTCCCTCTCCTTCTCCCTCTCTTCCCCTCTCTCTAAAAATAAATAACTTAAATCTTTAAAAAAATTAAAAAAATTAAAGAAGCCCAGACAAGCTAAAATTGCATGAATAAAAATAAATGATAATTAGACATTTAATAACAAAATAGCAGGAAAAGACAAAAACACCTTTAAAAAGTCATGGGGAGGGGAACATTAGCTTTAATGATGGGAAACTACTCCAATAACTGAGCTCTCAACAGAATCAAGAAAAGTGGTTGGAGGATCCCTGTCTGTCAGTTCAACGAATGGGGGGAATAAAGGACCTCTCCATGTAGGTGTGAAAAAACAGCTTTTAAAAATAAAGGCAAATAAAGACATTTTTAGGTAAATAAACCAAATCACAGTCACCAACAAAAGATATATGATGCATTTCATGACTTCCATATAGGTAGAAGGAAAGGAATCTAGATAGAAATCTTAGGTGAAACAAATTATTTCTATTCAATAAGTGAGCAGGTTTAAAAATCAACTAAATATGTGGGTGAAACTGGATGAATGTTCTGTGTGTTAAACAAAGGTGTTTTCTGGAACCTCAGAATGCACTCATGTGGAATTAAAGTATGTGACACGACTGGCATGTAAGTTGGAAGGATGTAAATGGAGTCACATCCTTCTAAACTGTACTTGCAGTTTTGGGAAACACGTTTGAAGGAAATAAAACACATTTTAGTAAGTCAGAGATTCATGTTTTTATTTGTTGAGTAAGAAAGTCTACAAAAAACCTAGAGAAAATGATTTAGTGATAAAATGAGAAAACTTTCACTTGAGATTAGAAAAAATAAATTGATGCCCCATCTCTCTACTTGTATTCAACATGATACCAGATGATCTCCCCAGAGCAGGACAGAAAGAATATCAAATAAGTAAAATAAATTATAATAATGGAACAGGAAAAAAACCTTCTCTTATCACTGGTATGTACTTCACATATTATAATTAATTTTCAAATCTACCAATCAGGTTGTGCTCACTAGTACACATGTTTATTGTCACATTCCTTTTTAAAATAATACCTGGTTGTCTCAGGCTAGTAAACATGGAGACAGCTAAGATAATGCTTCTGTCTTTGAGGGGCGAAAATCTAGAATTTGGTTCATTTCCATTGGTCTCTGTCCAAAATAGGATGGATGCTATTTTTTGCAAAGGTTTCTCCTAGGAGATTTCGCTGCTCTATCATTGTCAGAAATAGTTACACTGTGATGGGTACCTGTAATTCCTTTCTACAAAAAGCTTGAAGTAAAGAAACCAAAGCCAAATTCCCAATGTCTTTAACACTTTGTTATGGAAACAACTGACATAGTTAAAGGGGCCAAAAGAAATATCAAACACTCAGAAATCTTGTTTATGTTGCAAGTAATTTATTTTTATAAGAATGACATGTCTATAGAATAGATAAAGTGCAGCTAAAACCTTCACAAGCAAAACACATTGATATAGAGAACATTATTGTTTTGATGAAATATTTCTTATCAGAAAAGAGTCACAGTTCTGTGAATAATGTTATATTGTCAAAGATAAAAGAAGTACTTTCTATTCAGAGAGTCCATCCACACCGCCTGGACTAGTGACTGTTTGACCATAATACATAATGCAAAAAATCAGTACAGCTCCAGTAAAACTAGAGTTCCTTAAATATACTTCAGTCACATTAAATATGAAAATGAGAACTGAAATGTATTAGAATGGAGTAAGAAGACCAAGGCTGAGTCCTAAATCTGCTTACCGATCATGATCCAATCATTGCTGAGTCTCAGTTCTCTGCTGTAAGTGTAGGTAACAGTATTTCAATTGCCTATCTCTGTAATGATTATCAATATAAGAACTAAGGAAAAAGAAAAGCATTTTACACAGCATACTGTTGTATACTCATTAAAATTGCATTAAATAATGAAAGTTTTAAACACACCAGAATAAATAACTATAACATTGCTGTGGATAAAGTGCTGTATTGGTATTTGTGAAGTTGATTGATGTCCTGTACAAAATTGTTTTGAAAGTGTGAACTGTTATTGTCATCTGGAATTACTGTTACATAAAACCTAAATGACAAATAAGGTTCAAATTGAGAAATGTATTTCAAATTAATTTTTTTCTTATAATCATATGGCACTAGTCTTTTAAGTTTTATCAATTTATTTTTAGACAGAGGGGATGGGAGAGAGAAAGAAAGGAAGAGAACTATCGATTGGTTGCCTCTCACCCACCTGCCCCCAACTAGAGACATAGCGTGCAACCCAGGCATGTGCCCTGACCAAGAATTCAACCAGTGACCTTTTGATTTGCTGGATGATGCCCAACCCACTGAGCCATACCAGTTAGGGCTAGCATTAGTCTTAACATGGTAATAACAATAAAGCTATTTCAATATGCTTATGTAGCATTGCTATTGCAATCATGATTGTGATTTTCAGTGCATCACTCTAACTTCTGATGCCTTAAGGTAAATATGCACACCTACATACACTTGTATAGACATATGTAAATATAGAACATATTAACATTACATAATTAAGAATATGAAACAATATATATTACATTTATAGTATATATTATTCATATTATATACAACTAACAGAAAATAATAAATTATTGAAATGTACAGAAAATGTTTTATTTTAATTAGATAAATGTATTTGATGAGCAATATATAATCCATGCCCATATTATATCAAATTTATCATTATTTAAAAACCAAACCTAATTTAAAGAGAATCTTAATGGAGGAAAAAAATAAATCTTCAAAAGAAGAAAAGTACTTCTGTTTTGGCATTATGGAAACTTACATATTCTTTCACATTTTCTAATATATTTTAACTATAGTTTATTTTTTTATTCTATCACAGTTGTCCCCACCTTTGTCCCCTTTGTTCCCAGCCACCCACCCCTGTCATCAGGCCACCCCTACACTTTTGGGGGTGTCTATGGGTCATGCAAAAATGTTCTTTGGCAAAACCCTTCATTTTCTTTCACCTAGTCCCCCACTCCCCATCCCCTCCCTCAGCCATCAGTCTGCTCCACGTATCCATGCCTACGTTTCTATTTTGTTCATTAGTTTATTATGTTCGTTAGACTCCACACATAAGTGAGATTACATGGTATTTGTCTTAATGGACAGTCCTTGAAAAATATTTAGCATGCTACACAAAAACCAAACCAAACAAAAACTCTACTAAATGTGTATAGGTAGGCTAAGCTTTCAAACATAAATTCTCAAAACTAAAACTATGGAAAGGACAAAAGGAAGGTCATGTGTAAAAGCTAGAACTGGTCAAAACTCAAATGGGTTTGACAGCACTGAAGTGTATGGTGCCTGAGATGTGAGAAACAGATTGCATTCACCTAAGTTAGGAAAGTGAAGCTAAGAAACTTCATGAATGGGAAATAGGGGCTTGACAGCCTACACACACCCAGTGAAAGGATAGGCTTAATAAATCAACTCCTATCAACTCCTGAAGACAGTGATCAAATAAATGTGTCTTTCTCATTTTTAGCTCATATTTGAAAAACAAATCTCCCATGAGGATCTGTAATGCTAGCTGTACCCTCACACACACATGGGGGTTTGGATTCATACTATCGATGGATTCTGGGTAAACCCAATCCTGGTTCTTAGGTAAAAGTAATTTCTGGTAAGAATTAATGGCAGTACCAAAATATAAAAATATGTTCAAAATCAAAAATGGGGCAAAACACCCAGAATGGTCACATCTCATGGTGGAAAAACCAATCATCACTCTCTGTCTCTTCTTATAAAGGAACTATTTCCATCCTGAAGATCCCAACCTTATGACCTAATCACCTCCTAAGGCTCTGCTTCTGAATACCATCACACTGGACATTAGAGTGTCACAACCAAGAGTTTATTACTAATTCCCTTGGGCAGAAAGGAAAAACAGCAAAGCATTAGTGAAAGGGAGGAAATATTTAAGTGAGAGTCTTTTATGTATAATTTTGAAATGGATGCATTTTAAGCAATAAATCAACATAAAATTTGAAGGAAAATATGAATATACTCGGCCAAAATATAATTAAGTAATTTAATAAACTATGTGTATCAACAAAGTATGTTAACTAATTGAAAGGCAGGTGTAGTATCAGAAAAATATCTGAAAACTTCTATGTCAAAGCAGAATAAATAGCCATAAAATACACGAGAATAGATGCTTTTAAATATCTGAGAACATTTTGTTTATTGAATTCCATGTATGAGTGAAATTATATGATACTTGTCTTTCTCTGGCTCATTTATTTCACGTGGCATGATGCTCTTCCGGTATGAACTAACAAGCATAACAGAGACAGATTCAAAGAGAGCAGGCTGACAGCTATTGGTGGGGGGTGGGTGACTGGAGGCAGGGGTGGAGGAATTGAGCAAACAAAGAAAAGATAGGAGATACAACTCATAGACATGGACAGTAGTGTGGTGGTAGCTGGCAGGGTCGGCCAGGTGAGATGGAGGAAGGCAAGAGAGAGATAAATGGTGATGGAAGGAGACTTGGCTTGGGGAGGTGAGCACACAGTACAGCGTACAGATGATGTGTTGTAGAGTTGTGCACCTGAAACCTGATGATTTAATCAACCACTGTCACCCCAATAGACTCAACAAAAAGAAAAAAGATCTTGTCTAATACGGCTCAGAGAGGAGAACTGACCTCCCGCAGGCACTGCATTTGCAGAGCTGCAATGTGAACCCAGGACTGAGTGACAGTAACATCCATGTTCTCCAAAAAAATAAAAATCCAAGAAAATTGGACAAAAGGACTAAAGGACAATAATGCCAAAAAAGTGCCAAATTTCAAATACTCTAAAATGTCCAACAATAGAGGCATGATTAGAAAATCATGTTTAACCATGCCAGAGATGTTATGTGACCACCAAATGATGATAATGATATGTTAATTTATTGGCAGGCAAATTTTTTTGATGATAGCTTTTTACATGGATATGAAACAGATTGCAAAACAGGAAGACCAAATATCTAAATATACCATGTACCTTTAAAAAATCCAGAAAGTCAACCCCCAAATAATAGCAATTATATAATGCATGGATAGAGCAGATGGGGGAAAATTGACAGAAGTGTTTCACTTTTATCTTGAGAAAAATTAAAGATGCTCTGACTTGGAAAATAATTCTACAAACTAATAATAATAGAGCAGATATTATATTTTGGTGGTATACTCTTTAATTTAAATTCTTATTCTTTTTTTTCAAGTCAATATAACAATACTACCAATTGAAAGATATGGTCCAAGAGGAAACAAAGGCAGATGTACTGTATAAATTGTCCCAAGACACAAGAGAGTAACAATAGAGAAGCTGGTTTGCAAAGCCAGTTTTGTTGTTGCTCTAAAGTCTAACTATTAACCACAATTATTAGCAATGGCAGGCCGAAAAACCACTGTTTAAAACAGGTCTGTAACATAACACACAGAATATTAATATCACAGAATTCCTAAAATTAGAGATATTTTCGTATCTTTGTATAGTTGTATTAGCTTACAAAGAAACAGAAAAATAAAATCAAAGTCAAAACCAGTATTGGCTTCAGAGTTATGGTTATCAACTTTTGCAACCACTTTTGGTCAGCCATCCACTATATTTGTGACAGAAATTTTCCTGTGTGTCATATGTATATTGGCTATATGAATAATGATTAAGATTTAGAAAAAGACTTTTAGCAATATTTATGCTAACCGCTCAACAATGTAATTGGGAAAGTATTGATTAGTTGCACACAGCATAGGAAGGTAAAACATCCATCTGTCCCATTATATTTGTAGTTTCCAAATTCAGCTGCCTGCTTTCTAACAGTAACCACAAAGGTCAGGGAAGACAGAACATATAATTCAAGAAAATTTTTTAAATGAAATGTGTAGAAATATTTCATTGAAATGTTTTTCTATATATCAGATACTGTAATTAAACTTTGAAAGATATAAATTCATAATTACATAAATAAATTGGGCTATGTTGGATAAAATCAGTTCATGCCCATTGCAAAAATCACGGTAGTTATTAGCACTATTATAGTTTATTCCATAATACTATTATTAACAAAATAAATGAGGCCAATATTCTCTAATCTTTAAAATCCAAAAGCTATATCTATAGCATTTAGTTATTTGCAGCAAAAAAAACAAAACAAAACAAAACAAAAAAAACATTAGGTCAGACCCTCATGGGGAAATTTGTAATAGAAAAGTGTTTCATTTAACAGACAAGTTCATTATAAATTATCTGTTTATAAAATTTCTGCAAACAATTTACATGGCTTGAGGGAATGTACACTGTAAGTAAATTTGAATTATTTTCAAAAGCAACAAAGTATTTCATCATACATGAACATCACTCTGCATATCACTTTGATGAATATGTGTTTTATTATTTTAGATTTTGCAATGCCCTGGGCATAGAAGCATTCTTCTTTGAATGTTTGTTGTTATATTAAACACAATTTCCCAGTTTTGAAACACATAACATAAATAACTGTTGATATTTGTCAGTCTGCCACAGATGTTCATGTTCTAACATTTTGTTGTAATGCTTTCTTGACATGTAAGATTTTTCTGGGGATATTTATATGATGACACAAAATCATGACCAACTGATTGAAGTGATAATTCATGCAGTGTATTCACTAAACCAAAATAGACCTGTTGGCATTAGATCCAGGTTAACTCTATCGATGGAGGCAGAAGTCTCCATATGAGTCCATAATTAAAGAGAAATGCTCTGAGTCCTACAGAAGCTTGAGTGTTTACCTGGGACAGAACATGAAGCCCAGCCAGCCGTAAGCTACTGTCCACAAAAGAAAATAAATGAGTAAACAGAGATTAAATTCTTACGTTTCAGTGTATCCTGATTTAAATCATTCCACGAAAGTGGGGGAATGGAGAGATCATCAAGTTCAAGCCTCTCATTTAGCAATTGAAGAAAGTGATTTCAAATACAAAAAATATTTGAGTAATATTACTTGGCTAGATAAGAGTGGAGAATGTCCTAGAACTTACTGCTGGTATTATACTCTCCATTAATAATTTACTGTTATGGATTCAATGTGCCTGTTCCCTACACACTTGACCTAATTTTTATGTTAACACCCCATTGTGACTATATGTGGAGGCAGGGTCTATAAAGAGGTGACTAAGATTAAATAAGGTCACAAAGGAATTGTTGTTGTTATAAGAAGAGAGACATCAAGGATGCACACTGAGAAGAGGGCATGTGAGGACACCAGAAGATACATCTGCAGGCCAAGAAGAGCGGTCTCAGGATTAGCCCACCCTGCCTGAACCTTGGACTTCCAGATTTTAGAACTGAGAAATAAATTTGTTGTTGAAACCACATAGTTGGTGGTATTTTGTATGGCATCCCTAGCATTCTAATACACCTCCTGATATATTTGCTGTAAGTCCTAGATATAATATTTCTTTGAATTTTTATTTTTCACTCGGTTATCAGGCTGACCTGACTCCATGATACCTTCTCTGTGCAAATTCTGTTCTGTGCCTCGTGGTGCTCCGTCTACACCCATAGATACTTCCTAACCATTTGGATTCATAGCTTTTGCCACATCCATGTTCAAATGAAAGAACCAGGTAACCAAGCCTTTACTACAGAAAAGAAACAGGGAACAGAAGTTTGTAATCAGGGAAAAGAAATACTAAACATTTCTTTCAAAGGGTAATCTCGCATAAGTACTTTGATAAAGTTAATTATTTCATTTACCATTTCTTTTTGTATATTCTATATATTTAGATTAGACTCTATATAAATAGATTAATTCCTTACAGCAAATAAGAAACATGATAGCAAATTATTGATAGGGTCAGAGTCCTGAGAATACATGAGTACCTGGCAGAGGATAATCCATCCAAATCAGGTACAGAGTAAAATATGGAGGTCCTTGTATAATAGGGAAAGGATTTTGGACTTTTGACCTGAATATAATATGGTCCTAGTTCCATGTGGTATCAGTGAAGTGATACAATCTTAGGTGTATTTTAGGATTACTTTTGGCAGCGATGTGGAGGAGTTAATAGATGGCAACAAGATTTAAAGACCAGAAAATAGAAGTATCTATTGCCGTCATGCAGGGTAAAAGTGATGAATGCTAGGATCAAGGATATGGCAATAGGAATGAAAAGTAGACTTGGGTTACTCAGTGTTTAAAGAGGTTTGATTGACAAGTTTGGTATGCACTTTGATGATAGGAATGAGAAGAGAAAGCCAAAACAATAATCCTTAGTTTCCTGTCATGGACCATGTAATGAATCATAAAGAAAGAGACATAAGACAAGAAGTATCAAATATCTTTTATCACATGAAACAAGAATATTGTTATCCTGCCATGCTTCATATTCCACATTGTGTTATAGGAATTTCCTAGACTATAAAACAGGTAAAGAAATGACACAGAATAAAAACTATGGTAGAAGTAAACAATGCAAAACTATAATAACAGAACTAAATGTAAAAACATTTTGTTACATAAATATTGTAATATTGTTAGTGAATTTTATAGTTTTCCAAATTAAAATTTTAGAACATATATAAAATTATCAAGCAGAAGCCCTGGCTTGGTTGCTTAGTGGGTTAGTAGAGAGTCGTCCCAATATGCCAAGGTTGTAGGTTAGATCCCCAGTCAGGGCATGTACTAGAAATCACCCAATGAATGCATAAATAAGTGGAACAATAAATCCATGTTTCTTTCTCTCTCATTCGCTCTCTCTAAAATCAATAAATAAAAAATTTAAAAAGTTATCAAGCAGAAATGATATTTAATGCATGATCAGTGAAACAGATTTTAATGTTCTTTCCATAGCACTTGATTTTTATTTAAATGTGGAAAAGCTTTCCAGTTAAGAAATATTCATGAAAATAATGGTTTACCTGGAGACGCCCTTTCAATATCATACTGAAATGGAAACAAAAAGAAAAATTCAGATCTTTATTAAAAAAAGAATGATAATTAAAGGCTGCAGGGGTTTAAACTATAATGAATCTGAATTACAAAAAGGATTTTGACTTTCTGCGCAGAACTAGCTTACAAATCTTTTAAAATATTATCAGGAGATTACTCTGTCAGAATTGGAGAAGAATAAACGATATGAGCACTCAAAATTACAGCTTTGCAATTTCAGGGTAATTTAAATCTAATATATTTCTCTAGAAATTTTCCACAAATGTTATTTTTTATGCTAAAAATTATTCTAAATGATATGGTTCCTATTAACTGTGACTTCAAGGCCTTGAAATGATATTTCACAAATCAGTTATATCTGTTATTTAGAACAGCAATTTCAAACTAGTGTGTGCCATAAGAACTTTTAAAACACACGATATCTGACTATTTAGTCAGGGACACTCACCTCTCTTCCCTGAGACTGTCAAATGACAAAATGACAACAGCCAACACAACAATAGCCATCCAGTGGAAATGAGTATGCGCACACACACACACACACACATGCACACTTTGGTGTGTAGAAGAATTTTAGTAATTAGTTTAGGTGTGCCATGAGATGAAAAAAGTTGAAAATTCTTAATTTAGAAATATATAACATGATTGAGAAGCAAGTTTAAATCAGACTTTCTTATATGAAGATGTTTGGTCCTGCTGTAATTTTAAAAATTAGGTTACAATTAGTATAATGCGTGGTTTTTATCCTCCGTACATGCTTTATCTTTTTCTGCACCTGCTAGGCACCCTGAGATAAGGTGTACCAAACAGCAAAACTGAAATATTCAAGAAAATTAATTGCTTCATATAACCTAGAGATGGTAAAGCTTGATTATTAGTTCACTTTAGGTTAATGCATATTGAGAGTTCCTCTGTAATTCTAAAAACAATAATATATGTGGCTATACCTTAGAAGTAAATCACTGTAGAAACTGAATAACATAGAAAATAGTATGCCATTGGTTTATATCCATTAACTATGTTGCTTGTAACTTGCCAATATGGATTCTATAAGATAATTTAAGACCACATAAAGTCTTAATTTTCAAGTTAAACATTTAGACTAAATTCAGACACTAATTTAGTTTTAATTTTCAATACAAAGGGATTTCATTAAATAATACAATCAATGTAAAACTATTTAAAATAGTAAGGGTCCTTACAAACATGCTGTCGTTATTATCTTGCTATCAGCTAGTGTTGCAGAAAACGACCATAGGTATATGACAGATGCATGCTCTAGGCCTTGCTGCTCATTCAGTGTTGTACTGTGCTTAATCACTGCAAAAGCTGCTTTGTGTCTTTAGTATGAATTCTTATTTAAAACATGCTCAGTTGTATAATTTGATGAATACATTCTCTGCTACCGGATTTTGAGGCTATACAATGTCATCGACTGCTAGACGATGCCTGACCCCTGGCATTGTTCACCTGAATATGTAAAATAAGTCCTTTTAAAAGCTGAAATATTTGAAAATGCATTTCAAAAGTCATTCAGTACAGAATGCATTGTTGGTTAGAAATGCCTATTCAGTTTGTTGTTATTCTTGATAAAAAATAATATCTAAAATTGTATGCAATGGTATATAAGGAGACGTAATACAACCCTGAGAAAATGCAATCCGACAACTTGATATAGGTCATGCAGATACTGGGAAATTCTTTGGATTCTTCTACTAAATAAATTTTCTAATCTTGTAATGTAGTAAAAGTAATTTCACCTCTGTGCTACTCCAGTTTCTTATCTTGTGCTCTTCAAATACTTGAGCACTGAATAAAGATGCTCTTATATGGATCAAGAACTGTTTTGTTTTGCTTTCTTTCATAATCAATACGCCAAGCAATCATTGACATTCAGCTGACCACTGAATCTGAATTACACATTTGTGTTGTGTATTTGGAAAGAGAATGTAATGATTTTCTAGAAAATGTAGCAAAATGAGGAAAGTTTTAAAAAATGGTGAACACAAGAAAGTGCTGGAAAAGTCTTTCCTTTCTTACTATTCTAAGACTAAGGATTTTCCATGTTAAGAAATCAAAACATGTGGAAGGGATCTGCTATTTTATATGATGGCAGTACAAGCATTCCGGCCTATAAGAAATAATGAAAGCTGTTCGGACTGAACGGAAATGACACTAACTCCACAAAGCCACAGGAATGAAAGAAAGAGCAAAAGAAGTAGAAAAAATGTAAAAAGCATGCATACACAAAGCTTTTTTTGTTTCTTTTAAATTCTAATAAAAACACTTTAAAATATATGAAAAAATAGCAACCAAAGGGAGATATAGACAAATCTGCAAACTTTGATGTTGGTTTTAATACCTCATTCCAGTTATTGATAGAAGAATTGGACAAAAATCCAGAAAGGTTATAAACAATTCAAATATCCCCATATATCTAACACAACACCCACTTAAAGCTGATTACATTTTTAAAAATGAACACAAAATCTTCACTATAAAAGTTCTAATCATGGGGTTGTAGAAAACTTATCACTTCAAACAGCTGTGAACCTACTTTTGCCCACTCTGGTATTTAGAGATGTTTTGTTTTAAGATTAGAATACACAAATTTGTTAAGAGGTCATATATTCCAGGCAAAAGATTCAACGCAACTCAATTATTGCAGAAGTTTTTGGCTTGGCAAGTGATTCCTAAAGCTTATATTGAAATGCAAATGACTTAGAATAGCAGCAATACTTTAAAAATTCTTATAATACTACAAAGAAGCAGGACTTAATGTTACCTTAAACAGTAATTTCAATATACTTATTTAACTTTCAGACCGTAAAGTAATATTCAATTATTTTTATATACCTATATTCTCATGTAATATATTATATTAAATAAATGTATGAATTACTTTGGTATATTAATGCATATGTTCTTATTTAAAGCAATGTAAAAAATTGATCATTATGGTAATAGGATAATGTGTTTTTTATTTGTTTATTTAAAAATGAGAAATTATTTTCTTAAAGAAATATCTTCATTGACCCTGGCTGGTCTGGCTCAGAAGATTGAGTGACAGCCTGTGAACCAAAGAGTTGCCAGTTTTATTCCAGGTCAGGGCACATGCCTGGGTTGTGGTCCAGGTCCCCAGTAGGGGGTGTGTGAGAGGCAACCACACACTGATGTTTCGCTCCCTCACTTTCTCCCCACCTTCCCCTCTCTAAAAATAAATAAACAAATAAAATCTTTTTTAAAAAAGAGATGCCTTCATTGTTCTACACTATGAAAAAAGACATTAAAAAGTTTGTTGGAAAATATACTAGTAAGATATAATATGTGAATTAAAGGCTACTACTTTGCTTAGTTTTATATTTATAAAATAAATTTTGTAAGGCCCAATTAAATATATTAAATTATAAGCAGTTAATTATAATAATTTTTCACAAAAAAGGCTATAAGTACTCTACATTGTTAACATGGATGGTAATAAAAAAGTAAAAACTAGTTTTTATGTTTCTTTTTTCAAAATGAACAAGTTATTCTGTACTAGGGAGAAGCAGTTCTTTAATCACTAAATATACAGTTAATACATTCTGCTTTTTTACATCCCTTAAAATATATTTTTAAAACTTTCTCACTTTTTTAGAAAATTGCATTTTCTAATAATTATTGTCATTTACAGCTGTGTTTTAAAAAAACCACATTGTAACTTTTGCCTTAAAGATACCTGTCTCCTTAATTTTTTGTCTTGATTTCATACTGCCCAAATCAAGCCCTAAATGTAATAAAATTGTCAGCATATCTTTTTCACCAAAAAGTCTTTGGCTTCCTGAAGAGATTAGAAAAAAACAAAGCCTTGTTACTTCAGTTTATAAAAAGAATAGTATTTAGAATGGTACATTTTCTTGGCATACAGGTGCTATCTATTGTAAATGGCTATGCACACTAAACAATGTATATGGTTTGAATTTCACATTCAGACACTTTCTTTTTTTGAAAGAACAGGACTGAATTACGTAGAATTTATACCTCCTTAGCTGTTTTCATTTTAGGTGGCAGACACATTAAACGATTTCTCAGGTTTAAAAAGGAGTATAATAGCACATCTCCACGGAGAGCGTGTGACTTCAGCAGTGATGCAACCAGACTGATGAGACCTGGAGCAGAGCAGAAGGAAAGCGGACTTTCACGGTTTTGTCCTTCCAGAGGAAACATGATGTAACGAGTCACACCGTGGATCCATTTATTGATTAACTTTCAGTGGTGGTGCTGAGACATTGGCATATTAATTAAACTGTCTTAGACTTCGTTAATTATTCTTATCACTCTGCTAGGCTTTTTGTGTGGGAAAGTATGCCTGCATACGTTTGTGGGCGGGTGGGTCCTACAGTAATAGGATGAATAGCTCTGTTAACATTATCATGGTTAATTAAAAACAGAGACAAGTAGAAATGATTATCTCTCCCTCCGTTCTATTTTTCTGTTAATTTGTTTTGCAAAGTTATTTACAAACCTTGAATGAATACTTGGTGGGTTTTTTTAATGTTCTTGTCTTCTGTAAGCAAATATAGTACATTTATTTAGAATGATTTTTAACATTCCATTATGTCTGAGATAAGCATAATGTTTGTTTCATTTAAACATTCAAGAAATTGAATGCTAAGAACAATTAATTTAGATGGCCTCAGGAATAAATATTTTCTGTTATACTGGAATGGATTAGATATAAAAGTAATACGTTATCAAACATGAATGCTTTTATATTTGGAAAGAAAAAAATTTAAGAATGGTATAGAATAATTGTACTGTCAGTGGATGTTTTAATACTTGTTACAAGTCTAGATTTTGATGGCGCATTGTACTGTGTGATTGAATGCAAATACTTTAAAGCTTTGATATAAAATATACGCTAGAATGGACATTAAATATCTACTTCAACCACCTCTTTTTACAAATACACAAAGAAATTCAGAGAGTGTAAAGGCAGAGTTGAAAATAAAATATATGTCTGCTGTGCTCTTCCAATATATTTTGACCTAAGGACATTTTTTTACAATAATATGTAATCTTTTAAACCTCCTTGAGAAAATGTATTTTTCATTTTAATTTGATATTATATAAGTAGATTATTTTAACTTAAGTATATTTTACACTGTATTTTAAAGATTTTATTATATTTATTTAAATTTAATCTTTATTGATGCTCGTGGTATATTATAAAGAAAAATGCCTACTTTCCTTATTTTTTCTCAGAATGAGACTTATTTTCTGGTTTAGATTTTTTCTTTCTCCTGTTAAAATCAATATATTATTACCCTGGCTGGTGTGGTTCAGTGGACTGAGTATGAGCCCGAGAACCAAAGGGTTCCCAGTTCGATTCCTGGTCATGGCATGTGCCTGGGTTTTGGGCCAAGTACCCAGTAGAAGGTGTGAGAAAAGCAACTACACACTGATGTTTCTCTCCCTCTCTGTCTTATTCCCTTCCCATCTCTCTAAAAATAAATAAATTAAATATTAAAAATCATATATTATTAATTTAATAAATATAAGCCATTATATAATCCATTTAATCAGTAGAAAGTGCTCTTTATATCTTTTTTCCTCCAAACCTGATCATTTCCTCTCTCCTATCCATGCTGTAGCCCACTCAAAATTTTGTATTTTGTATTAATATTAATTTAATTCAAAATTTTGTGGTATGGCAGTTTGAGCTACTAGTCTGAGCTGGGCTCACCATATAAGTGCTATGTTGGTTGTCAATGAAAGGGTTCAATTTTTAGCTTTTGACTGAAATAACAAGGGTTATTAGGCTAATGATCTCTCTTCATTTAGCAAACTATCCTGGTTATTATTACCTGATGTTTATAGGACAGGTTTTAAGAACATGAAAGGAGGACAAACCCCACCATGTAAACAATTCTCAAGTCTTCGCTTATGCCATGTTTATGAGTGTCTTCTTGTTCAAATCACAGTGGATGGAAAAGCCCATATCCTGTATGTAAGTGTACAGCCAATATAGGAGATACCAGAAAGCACAGGGGAAAAGGTTATTACTGTGATACCTAGTATATTCTGCTTCTAGCAGCAACGGTTCACC
This sequence comes from Tonatia bakeri, assembly GCA_004024845.1. Lineage (NCBI taxonomy): Eukaryota > Metazoa > Chordata > Mammalia > Chiroptera > Phyllostomidae > Tonatia > Tonatia bakeri. The sequence goes on from PVIA01004199.1 coordinate 98,265, forward strand.
TCTCTCACACATGCATACTCAGTCTTTCACAAACACGTCAAAAGTCTCATTTAATCAAGGCATCCGGTTAAAAGAGCTTCATCTTGCAATGTACCATTTTACCAGGTAAAATAAGATACCACGTTGAAAAGACACTTTATCCGCACTATGCAAATCTAACTTATGGGGGTGATACAAAGATAGAATAACCACAGAAAATGTTCCTATTTTGGGAGGAGAAGAGGGAAAACCATAATCATTTCTTGATCCATGGCAATTCTGAAATCAAATTAGATAACCATAATTATGGCCTGTTCTAGAAAACTGGATGCTCCTTGATCAGTTCTTATTCTCTTCCCAAGGAGTGATTCTCTATACATACTTCATGGTTCTCAACACTATGCTTTAGAGAAGTAAATTCCTTATGAAAATCAAAGGAAGAGTTAAATTTGAAATTTAATGGAAAAAATAGCAGAAATAATATGCACCAATATAGAAACAAAGAGGCAAAAATAAACATCAGAAGATAATGCGTAATTTAAAACTTTATGGAGGAGATTCTGGACCCTCAGTGTTTAGAGATCAACAATGACTCAGCTGATATCCAAGTTAGAGTAAGTGTGTCAACCATGAAATGCTGTTATGTTTGCTGTTACCATAGATGAGTAAGTGATGACCTTACTTTTCTTCCAAGAGCACATTAAAATTCGTGATGTAGGATTTGGATCCAGGTTGTTCCACATTTGGTCTAATGCCACAGAAGAAACAGGTATAAACAAATTTGTACTTAACTGTATCATTGGACTCACAAAAAATATCAAAATTATATGCTTTAAAGCCTAGGCCTCTGTGGCTCAGTTGGTTGGAGCGTTGTCCCATAAACCAAAGGATCACAGATTTGATTCCTGGTCAGGGAACATGCTTAGGTTGTGCGTTCAGTTCCTAGTTGGAGCATGTATAAGAGGCAACCTATTGAAGTTTCTCTCTCATATCAATGCTTCTTTCCCTTTCTCTCTCCCTCCCTTCCCTCTCTAAAAAATCAATAGGCATGTCCTCAGGTGAAGATAAAATAATTATATGTTTTAAATATACATGTGACATTTTTATGATTTGTTAGCATTTTAAGTACATAAGAATTGCTTGATAAACAGCATTGTGCACTTGTCCCTCAGTATATCATAGGTCTTGCAATAATAGGAATGTGGTTTTGTGTATAATTAAGTTCTTATTGAGGTATTACAGGTAGGCTCTCACTGATGCAACTTAATGAATGCAGTCTAAATACGCAAGGTAGAAACTGGTGAGCCTCTGCAGAACTTACAACAGCACCTCAAACAAAGGGATGGAGGCATGTCCATCTTTTACACTAATGCAATGTGCTAGCTGCTTCTTCCCTGGCATTTCCTATCTAAGCTTCAAGAGTGCAACTGGTAGGAACATGCTGTCAGTGATACACACTCTTTTCATTGTAGAAATGTAGATAAATTGAATAAATTAAACTTTGTGATTTGCTCAGGCAGCCAACCAACTGCTATGATTTATGCTACCTTACTAAGTAAGGATAATAAATAAACAAGTCGTTTAGCTGCTGAAGCAACAAACCAAAATCAAGTAAGAAGACCTATCTATTTCTGTTCATATAGCAATTTTAAAAACATTCTATTGCTTAGGTGCCCTTTTGAGAAAAATTTCAACCTTACACATGAGAATGTTTGACTTCTCAGTTGAGGAAGAGAGAATATGTGTGTATTTAGGGTTGTTTATTGAACAAATTTTAATTCAGTGTCTACTATTTTCAGGTAAGTGTAGACCCTGTCTTATTCAGAAATTAGTAAAACATGCAAGAATAATCCTAGTTTTTAAGTACAAGCAGCAATAAAAACAATGGAAATATAAGGATTGTACCAGAAATGGTTTATATTCTGCATATTATAATATTCTAGGAAAGAAATTATATAACTTGTTATGTTCACATAATTTATATGTAAATACAAGCTGCCTGCATTCTTAAAATTCTATTTATTTATTTACTTACTTACTTATTTATAGAGGGGAAGGGAGGGAATAAAAGGGGAAAGGAAACATTCATCAGTTGCCTCTCCTAGCATCCCAACTGGGGACCAAACCCACGACCTAGGCACGTGTCCTGATGGGAATCAAATTGGCCAGCCTTTGTTTTGTCAGATGACATCCAACCGACTGAGCCACACCAGTCAGGGCAAGCTGCCTGAGTATTCAAAAAAAAAAATCATAAAGCTCATAAAAATGTAACATTTTCAAAATCAACTGTTTTAGCTTAAATTAAATGTACTAAAATCTAGACATATTATTTGTGTAACACATGATTTTGAGTCTTAAAAGTAATTTATATGTACATCCCAATATTTGAAATTCAAGAGCCAGCAGATTTTTTAAAAGCGTATCCAAATAGAAAAATAAAATCATGCTATATGGAAAACATCAACTCATAAACATATAATAAAAAATTAACCCAGCTGGTTAAATTAACAGTTTCAGTCAATGTTATTTTATTATTCTGCCCTTCAACAGTTTGATTACATTTAGCAAGTTGCAATAAAATGCTCTCAGAACCTAATTAATATCCTCAGACAAAGCTTGTACTAATTCTGAACATACTGAGTGACTTCTGGATTTGAGAAAAGACAAAATACTAAAATCAACAAAATTACATCTAATACTAGGGAGCTACTTTTAGACAAAACTTGTGATTTTAAAAGTAGCTATTGCTAGTTTCCTCATGAAATGATTTTTAAAAAATTTGTTTTGATATTTTCAAAGCTCAAAAACTAAACTGCCGTGTGGTTGTATTCAAAGATATCTTAATATTTTAATAGGTTGAAAAAAATCTAAAAGTTGTATTGTTAATATTGTGTCTAGTGAATTAAGAAACACACATTTTATTGACTGATATATACTCAATCTAACAATATGTCATGACAGTTAACATCTGATATACACATAGGTAACTTATTTTTAGTAATAATAACAGTATCCTTTTGGATAGCATTTCTATTCATCCAACTTATTACCTATGATTTGGCATTAATATCCAACTGTGTTATAGAAATTAATAAAATTTTAAATCGCTGGTGGATGTATTTGAGTTTTCCTCATAAACTCAAGGTGCATAAAAGACTTAAGTATAAGTCATGACACCATAAAAGTCCTAGAGGGAAACATAGGTGTTAAAATGTCAGCTATCCCACACAGCAATTTTTTTGCAGATGTATCTGTTAGGGCAAAGGATATCAGGAAAGAATAAACAAATGGGACTACATCAAACTAAAAAGCTCCTGCATTGCTAAAGAAAACATAAGCAAAATGAAATGGGAACCAATTGTATGGGTAAACATATTCGCCAATGATAGTTGGGGCGAAGGTTTGATCTCCTGTATATATAAAGAACTCATACAACACAACACCAGGAAGGCAAACAATGCAATTAAAAAATGGGCAAAGAACCCAAACAGACATTTCTCCAAGGAGGACATACAGAGGGCCCAGAGGCATATGAAAGAACGCTCAACATCACTAGCCATCACAGAGATGCGGATTAAAACCATGACGAGATACGTCATCTCACTGGTCTGAAAGGCCATCATAACCAAATCAACAAATAAGTGCTGGAGAGGTTGTGGAGAAAAGGGAACCCTAGTGCACTGTCAGTGGGAATGCAGAGTGGTGCAGCCACTGTGGAAAAAAGTATGAAACTTCCTCAGAAAACTAAAAATGGAACTACCTTTTGACCTGGCAATTCCACTGCTGGGATTACACCCTAAGAACTCTGAAACACCAATTCAAAAGAGCCTATGCACCCCAATATTCATAGCAGTATTATTTACAATAACCACGTGCTGGAAACAGCCTAAGTGCCCATCAGTAAATGAGTAGATAAAAAAACTGTGGTATATTTATACAGTGAAATACTACACAGCAGAAAGAAAGAAAGACTGCTTACCCTTTGCAACAGCACAGATAGACCTGGAGAGTATTATGCTAAGTGAAATAAGCCAGGGTATGAAAGACAAATACCATATGATCTCACTTATAAGAGGAATCTAATGAACAAAACTAACAAACAAACAAAATAGAAGCAGAGACAAGGAAATAAGAAACAAACTGACAGGGGAAAAGAGAGAGGGAAACAGGAAAAGAAGGGGAAAGCTCTAGTCAAGGAACATATATGAAGGACCCCTGGTAATGGAGAACAGGATGCGGGCTAACTGAGGGAGCAGGGCTGTGCGGGGCAGGCAAGAGCAAGGTGGGGAAATTGTGATGACTGTGACTGAATAACAATTTTAAAAAATGAAAAAATTAAATCACTGATAGGTGTAAAGATAAACATGTCTTTTTACTTTTTTACCTTTTAAGGGGCATCCAATGACAAATGTCTGATTTATAGAAAGAAGTTCAAGTCCTCTAATTGTTAGTACTGATACAACCACATCTTTAATTATTAGTTACCTCCTACCTAATATAAGTTGTTAAACAACATACTGAATATTCATTCATAAATATTCATATAACAGTCATTCAAATTACATGCCCTTATTTATCTTTGTCTTATTTATAGGACCCATGTGGAGCCTTGGGCCAAAGCATAGGTTACATGCAAACCTGCATGTATTTGTCCTGGTGTAGAATTTACCCTTTCCTCTAATGGTAATCACTAAACTAAAAAATAGTCCTTTAATATTTTGCTACTGTTTATGGGTGGTCAAACTAAAACAGAGGCAATGTGACTATATCAAATGGCGGTGAATATTATATGATTTTTGTCTGAACGTTGAAATATTGTAAAGACATAAAATGAGAGTTAACAAAGCAAAGTATTAGAAAAATAAGTGCAATGGAAAAACCTCAAGGAACACCATGTCAAAAAAGTAAAATTCCTTGAACTGAGGGATTCTTGTATGTTTTGGGTAGATCTTTTATATATGTGTATATATATATATATATATATATATATGCATGCTAAAAATTTGGGTTTAATGATTATTTACATAGTAAAGGGTGAGAGATCCAGCTCTCTTTTCATATTTAGTTTCCATAGTTGTTAATAGCCAATACTATATATTCTGTAGGCAAATATTAGCCATGGAAAAAATGCCTGGGCGAACTGGAAAGTAAAATTTAAGAACGAATCAGGAGATTAAGTAATTGGCTAAAAATATACCATAGAGAGCAAGGGAAGAAGAGAGGATGATTATTCAGAGACATATAGTTCGTATAATAGTTTACATTTTCTGGTCCACAATATTCTGTACTTCACTTATTTTCAAAATGGGCTCTGAGCTTAATACACGGTGAATACCCATAAATGGCTCTCTCGTCATCTAGGTGAAGTTTAGTAAGACCATGAAGGCCACATCTGTCCCAACATTCACCTTATAAATGGTTATCTATGTACCTACATAATATCTGAAATATTTCCTTTTGGCTATTAAGCTTAAAAAAATTACTCTCTGGTTCTGTAAGAAGACGTCTTCTGACCTCTCATCTAGAGGAATCAAGACAATGACTTTCCTACCAAGATCAGGTTTGGATGATACCTGAGTAATCTGCCCATAAAACTGGGAGCTTTGTCAGGTGGGAAACTTGATCTCCATTAGAGAGACAGACAAATATTTGACATTAATAAACAGATCTAACAAATGGAGAAACATTACAAAGCATTCCATATGAGTACATGCCCTAGATGTCTTAGGAGACATTTCAGGTCCTAAAAATTAGGTAGAAAGTCACCTGTAATACTAAGGAGACTTTTCAGGTGTAATTGTGGGATGGGAACAAACTTATCTCTGCCTTCAAGGTTCTTTTAGCTAGTCTAATAATCTAATAGACATGTAATGTGGAAGATTAGCAAGAAAAAATAACCATAATCTATATATTCATGTGTGTGGGAACCCTGAGTACATAGAGAGTCAGAGACCACATGTTCACAAAGGTTCAGAGGTAGAAAGGTGGTGTTGGTGTATGAATAATTCTGAACTGGGGATGAAGTGATGTACCTTGGGGCTTCAGAAGGCAATTTCAGGGAAAGAACATGTCTAATAATGATCAGTTTGTTCTGCCATGTAAATAGGTAACACGTTATTTCTTACAATCAATCTTTTTTATGGGCCACACTCCTAACTTAAATTCATCTAGATAGTTATGGGGGAAGAAGTTCCTCTTGAGTCCTCAGGGTCTCAGTTGCCTTTAGTTTGAAATAATCTATATACCACTGAGGTATGTCTTGGGGTAGCTCATTCTGAACCCCCACACAATTAACGTTAAGAAACTTTAGAGGGGAGATGATCCTGGATTATATAGGTAGGCCTGTTTTAATCACCTGAAGCTTTAAAACCACTAATCTTTCCTGCTTGAGTTAAAAAGATAAAATGGAAGAAGGAGAGATCTTCAGTGTGAGAGAAGTTGACCCCACAGTTGCTAACTTTCCAAATGGAAGCTGGAGGAAGAAGGACGGAAGCCAAGGAATGTGGGTGTCCTCTCCAAGGTGAAAGCAGTCCCCTGCTGACGCCAGCAAGGAAAAGGGGTCTCAAGTCCATCAAAGTCAAGGAACTGAGTTCTGTCAATGATCTGAACGGGCAATGAGACAGTTCTGACTCCAGAACCTCCAAGAAGGAGCACAGGCTTGCAGACACCTTGATTTTAACACCCAGGAACCTGCCTCAGCATCCTGACCTACAGAACTCTGAGACAGTGAATCCATGTTGTTTGTAGCTGCTACGTTTGTGGTAGTTTGCTAAGGCATCAACAGGAAACTTATGCATACATTATTAAATTTTTCTTATGAATATATGATAAATATATGAGTGATAAACTAGCTTAAACAGTGTGGGGGCAGTACAGGGGCTGTTAAGGCATTCTTCCCGAGTAAGTGACATTTAGACTCATGATTTAACTGTGATTAGCTCTTTAATAAATGAGGAAGCCTTGTAGAGAACGCACTTTGGGAAGAGTTCGAGTGCCCTAGGTTAGTGGGTGGAGGCTACACTTTCCCAGAACTAGACGGCAATTAGTGTGGCTGAACCAATTGGTTATATTCAATAAGTAATAAACTAAATATTTAATCACATGTCTCAAGTTCTAAAAGTTTCTGTACCTGCATTCATCCCTTCCTTCATTTACTTCCATCGCCATCAGATTCCATCAAAATCAAAGCAAAAAGAACGAGAACAGTAGAGAATATGTTATCATAATCGTGTTCCCTTTTAATAACTTATTTACCAGTGGAATTACAGAATGTAAGTGCTAAGCATAACCTGAGAAATAATTTAGAATAGTTCCTCTTCATGTAGCTGAGAAATCAGACAAAGAATACAAAACTTGACTTGCCAAAGATTACATTATTAGTTAATATCAGACTTGTAAGAAACTTTGTTCTCTGAGGACAATTTTGGTGTTTTATTTCAGCCAGCTGTCCATCTTGCTAGATCTTTTTAAACTTCTTAGAAGTACATGTTTATCTGCTACCCATTTCTCCAGCTTATTGTTTTTGTTGTTAAAAATTAAACAGAAATTGCTCACTTCAGTCTCTACAACACGGCTTTTTGATCTCTTCTGATAACTTGTCTAATAAACATGCACATTCAGTCTTTCTCATGTATTAAGTGAATGACTTTGGGGTGCAATTATAGAACAGAAAAATGTGCTGCTCTAAATGGTGACTTGAAAAGAAATAACTAATCTTTGTAATTAAACTGAAATTTTTTTCAAAGAATTCTCTTCTTCAGACCAAGGCTTCCCACTGCTAAAAAGTAAATTGCTTTAGAAGTATTCTGGGGATCTGAAGTCTTGTCTCAGATTCCCGGGGACATACAGAGTTCTCCAGCACATGGCCCCAGGGAGAGCTTCATTTCTGAACAGATGCTCATGCTTCATACAGTTTAGATGTAGATGTGGTAATGAAACAATTTTATTTAACTTTAGTCTACAAGGGAGACACAACCTGCATGACTTGATAATGTTCAAATTGAAATTGCCTTCAGGGTATGAAAATTGACACAGTGTAAAGTTGTTTAAATTTTACAAATTACTTAAAATGTATTTTTGTCAATAAAAATGGTCTTTACTTTTATCTGTATTGATGTGAAATTTTAGTCATTGTAACCATATTGTAATTGGCATGGTAAAGACAAGAGATATTGTTTTACTGGCTGTGTACATATTTTTTTTTTGCAAAGTAGCAATGTCTGATAAGAAGCACGCATATTTTTAAATGATGAGATATAACTGAGGAACCACAAAGTGTCACAGGAAGTGGCCTTTCTATGCAATTCTTTATAAACTGGTTCAGAGAGAAATGTATCTTGATCAATTTTTGGTTTTAAGTGACTGATATTCCCATTTCTTGGGCCAGAAAATACCGACTAAAAAATGCCCCCCAAAGGGCTGCATTGCTTTCTTTTTACAGCTCTGGCTAAATTAGTGCATCCAGAAAACCCTGGTGTAGTCTACAACTACTGTCAATTATCAGCTGTCATGAATAGGGACCAACTGTAAGGAACCCAGACTCTTAAAAGAACTTTATATTTTCTCTATATGATACCAAATACGTAATAACCTAGCTACATCAATAGCCTAGAATCTATGAGCTTCTCGTGTTCTGTC